>WSFP011570690.1:0-10767 GCA_009831015.1 Picea engelmannii
GCATTCTCATCAAGGACAATACATATTATATTACATCAATCATCAATCAATCAATCCTTTGACATCAATCAATCACTTGACATCAATCAATGACATCAATCAATCAAACCATTGGCATCAATGACAACATGATCCAACAGTACCAATTAGATTTACTCTTCCTGACAGTTTTTTGAAAAATGGATTTGAGGGATTTATTCACGGCCTCCACTTGACCATTTTCTTGGGGATAATAGGATGAGGAATGATCTTACTTGAACCTGAGTTTTGATGCCAACTCTTACATCATGTTCTGGAAGTAAATTCCATGGTCAGTGAAAATATCCTTCGAAATTCCAAACTAAGTTATAATTTGATTGAATACGAAGTGTGTTGCAGTATCACTATTGAATTTAACCGTAGGCATGGCCTCAACTCACTTTGTAAGATAATCCACAACCATGATAATGTGATGGTTCCCTCGAGCTGAAGATGGGTTGCAATCCATGAAATCCATCCCCCACTTAGTAAAGGGACCGATGATAATGATTGGGTATAAAGGGGCAGGGTGCGAGTGTGTCTTACAAGCAAACACTTGGCAAGGGTCACACTTCTTGACTGATTCTACGCAATATTTAAAAAATGACAGAAAAAAATAACCATCTCACAATATCTTTTGGGCTGTCATAAGCCCAAATAAGTGACCACCACATGCCCCACTATGAAATTCATTGAGTATAGCTCCAACTTCTTCGTGAGTCATACAATGATGCAAAATAGAATCCACTCCTCGACGATACAAAGTGTCACCGATAATGAGGTGTTTTTTTAGCTTGATGGTGTATATGTCATCAGTCATCTCTCGAAATATGTTGGGGAAGCTTTAGAGTTTGAAGAAATATTAAAATATCTCCATAATAGGAGTTTGAATATGAGATAGGGAAAAAAATTTCATCAACAAATGAGTCACCGTAAACTGTATCCTCATCCTGCCTAGGGAAATCTGACATTAATTTTGCGAAGACTAGTGATTTCTTATATTTTGCATAGATAAAATAAAGATCAAATTCCTGCAAAATCACAATCCATTTATTTTATTTCCCCCCTATGATACGTCTTGTCAGGACATATTGAAATGTATTGACATTGGCGACCATGGTGCTCTTAGGAAGTAAAATATAATGGGACAATCTTTGAACCATCTGCATCACTACTAAAGCTAGCTTCTCCATGTGAGAGTACTTAAGTTCAATACCAATTAGATTTCAACTAAGATAATAGATAACATGCTCGTGGATCTCGTCGTCCTATTGAACGATAAGCATACCAATCGTCCCTTCAGACGTGGCTATATAAAGTAATAAATCTCTACAATATTCTATAGGATTAAGAAGAGGTGCTGACACTAGGACTTTCTTAAGGGCATCGAAGGACTCCTAGGCTTGCTCATCCCATATGAACGAAGTATCATTTTTCAAGTTACACATGAAAGCCTTAGTGATATTGGCATAGTTGTCTATAAAGTGACATAGGAAGTTAGCTTTCCCCTGTAAACCCCGAAGTTATCAAATATTGCATGGGGGAGGCAATCGAAGTATTGCCTCTACCGTCATTGGGTATACCATGATCTCTTGCTCAGAAACTATGAAACCCAACATGCAACCTCACCTAATGCAAAAGATGCATTTATGAGGGTTTATTCAAATACAGCAATGACAAAATATTTCAAACACAAGCCAAATATGAGTCATATAATCCACTCTCTGGTGAGAGTGAGCAGTGAGGTCATCCAAATAAGCCTCGAATACATGTTTGAGGTCATGGAAAGCAAAGGTCATAGCCCGCTCAGAAGTTGCTACGACGTTTTTAAGGCCGAAAAGCATTTTCCGGTACGCAAACGTACCCCAAGGACAAATAAACTTCATCTTATGTTGATCCTCGAGTTTAATTTGGACCTGATTGTAGCCTAAAAATCCATCCATAAAAGAAAAGATCTCACTCCCGGCACACTCGTCAATAATCTGATCAATAAATGGTGTATGGAAATTATCTTTAGGACGGGCTTTATTCATGTCTCTGAAACATGGATGATTTTAGGGGCTAAATTTCACTCATGGGCTAATTTTCCATGGTTTTTCCCCAAAAAAGATTCGTTATTCTAAAAATGATTCACCCAAATTCTATAGAATAAAATTATTTTACCTTAAAATCCTAAAAAAATTGAATATTTTTACAAAAATATCGCCAAACATTTTATATTTGGCATATGAATGATTGTAAGATTCGCCAAGGTTTCTACATTTTAAAATAAATTTCCATTCTTAAAATCATCCCTGCTCTAAAATCGATACACAATCGGATGGTTCCTTTCTTCTTATCCACGAGAACAGGGTTGGATACCCATTTAGTCAAGGAAACTGGGTAGATGAAGAGAGTGTTAAGTAGCTTCTCCACCTCTTCCTTAATGGTGTGGGCCTTCCTAGTATTCACTGCTCTAAGCCATTGTCGAGCTCGCTTAGAATTCAGATAAGTATTTATTTTGTGTTCAACAATACTAGGGTCGATCCTTGGAATTTTGTCACATGACCAAGCAAACACATCTTGAAATTCCTTGAATAGATCTGTGTAAGTCTGAATTTCTTTAGGCGAATAGTTTGCACCGATATAAACGTTCTCAACCTTGCCAAGGGTTCGAGAGATGTCAATCGCAATGGTAGGAGAGATATTCACCATGTTCCCTTCAACATATATGTCATTCTTCTCTAACGGGACCAAGGGGTGACCAACAATATCACTCATGGAGGACCTAAACTCATGTTATTCGATCCTATCAAGATTTGGGATAAAATAGTATTTATGGTGAAGGTCCTCCCAAGGCCTATTAGGACCATTCATGACTTCTAATCTTTCTTCATTCGAAGAAAAAATATCGTCGAGGAAATCATGTGAAATAGATGAGCCTACGACCCATATGGGATCTAGAACAAGATCTATTATAGTCCAGGCACTTGAGGGAGACATCTAAAAGAGACTACATCGTGAAATATATCAATAACACACACATAACCCAACAAGAAGAGAGAATTTAGGGAAGGGATTCCAATCCAAGTTTGTATTCCATCTTTAGGGTTATTTATACAATAGATGAATGGTTGGAGTGGGGTTATTTATACAATAGATGAATGGTTGGAGTGGTTGCACCTGCTCTAAATAATCCTCTCTTTAGTTACATTTACCACTAGTTACAAGAATTTACTTAGCTTTATCCACTTATTACATAGCATCATGTAGTCTAATGTCTAATAACATATATGTGATGACTATTAGGGCCTAAGAGCCCCCCTCAACTTCTCCCCCCCACTCAATTCCTTGCTTGTTCTGAGCAAGCATGCACCAACATTTTGGGTCTCCGCTGCTACAAAAGTATCCTCATTGTGTACCACCCATGCATACCGGTATGCATAGGTAACTCAGTCGTAACAACCACCAACTGGATAGGGTGATAGACGTATACAAGGTTTACTATGATTAGTCTCTACTGTATCTGAGTGACTATATATTACAGGTCCCATCTCCTCGATCTCCATGTTTTGTGTTCCTCATCAAGAGTCGCCCCGGATGTTGTTATCGACCTAGACTACTCACGCGCTCTGTTAGGTTGTCGCTCTCGGAGGATTCGTTATAGGGGATCGATGAGGGTCTGTTTCATCGACCACACATAACATTCTTTTGTTGTCACGACCCAAAACTATTCTACAACTCTTATACTTATGGGATCAATTAATTTGGTGTTTTCATCATCATTTTTTCTTTAAGCGCTTTGTGTGTGAGTGAAATGTCTCCCTTAAATGCCCTCAACCGCTACTCATCATAAATGCTCTCTCTATGTGCTCACTTCTATGTTACTTGTCGATCTTGTCTTCCTGTTACTCTTTAATATGATTATGTTGTTGTATGTAAATGTATCGAATCTTACAACTAATATTTCATGAAGGATGAATTGATTACAAGGGCTTGCTTGCTATCGACTAGGAGTTAACAATTATTGATGAGATATCGATCTCGTTGGCTAGAATCCAACTTACATTACAATTATGAAGGGTATGCCTTCGAAGAAGATGCGCGTTTAACCCCCTCCTTCCTTTAAACTTCATTTGTGACTCTCATATTAAATATTGACTTAATTAATTGCAAATAACTCAATCGACAATATATTTTTCTTTTTCTTTTTCGACTACATTAACTTGCAAACTTGACTATTGGACGTGACTCGACTAAAATACGAGTCGACTTCACTCATTCCCTTCATGTAATTCTGATTGAAAACTCTATTTACAATAAAGTTCTCTCTACAATAGTCCTTGAAATATTTTGACCAAAACTGAGTATGGCATCTACTGTTTTCACATATTTAATGGCTTCTTGCAAAAATAAATGGATCTTTTCACCGCGTCGAATATGCTTCTATGAAGTTCTTTACTTTTTAGTCAATCCCTCTGACCAGGATGCTGCTATTTGACAAACTCGCTCTGGCCTTGATTATGAATGAAACACTTATGCTCCTTGAATGAGGTCGATAAATGCTTGTCAGTTCCCTTCCTTATTGATGATAGATCTTTCTTTGAATGGCACCATGGAACCAACATACCCATTAGTCGACTTTAAAAATTTTCCAGTCGAGTCTCTCCCCAAGTCGATCTTTTTCCAGCGGTAACCTCTGTCACATAGTTTAAAAATTGTCCAATTGGATGAGCCGACCTAAGTCGACTGCCAAAATCTTCGACTCAATCAGTTAATTCATCATATAATAAGTGAGCAATCGACCAATGAATTTGCAGTCTCTCGTTTGTAGTCGAAAAACATTCACGAGTGTAAACATCAGTGATTAGTTAATCACACAAAAAAAATAATCTTTCCAGCAGCATCAACATTTCTGGGTGAGTTTTTATGAGCACAACTAATTATCATCCACGAACAACCACCTTATCTATCCATCCATGGGTAGCAGTCGATCAACATCCAAGCAGCCTCCGCTTGCATCCACAAGTAATCGAAATGAACAATATCATGTTCTTCATTGTAAATTCTTCATTGCATTTTATGTGCAGGATTCTCCTTCCACGAACATCATCAAACATTCAAGGGCATCCACGAACAATAGGAAGTCTTCGCCAGCGTTCTTCACCCATTTTTCTAGAGCATATTCAACATCACCAGTCTCGTATGAGCACGTATTTTTAAAATTTTAGAGTCTTCATCTCTTTCCTTTTGCAGTTCGGGATCATCTTCAGCGCAAGCCTTCTCTGGATTCAAGTCACGCAACAACATAACCAAATGTTGTAGTACAGTCACTTGAGGGGGACATCCAAAAGAGACTACATCGTGAAATATACCAAGAACACACATAACCCAACAAGAAGGGATTCCAATCCAAGTTTGTATTTCATCTTTAGGTTTATTTATACAATAGATAAATGGTTGGAGTGGTTGCACCTGCTCGAACTAATCCTTTCTTTAGTTACATTTATCACTGGTTACAGGCATTTACTTAACTTTATCCACTTATTACATATTATCATGTAGTCTAATGTCTAATAACATATATGTGATGATTATTAGGGAGGATTGACTCTGCATTGGCGTCCAAGATAGCATGATATGCTATTTTAGTTGTAGATAATGGCATTTCCATTCCAATGTTTGATTGACCTTCATAAGACATAGTAGGAGAAGGTAAATTCCATGGGTCATCAAAATATGAAGTGTGGAACAATACAAACCTCAAGGATGATGATGATTCACCAAAAATGGCGTTAATGTACGAGATTGGTGCCAAGAAATTAAAGGTTCGGCATCAAAGAAGGATACATTCCAACACCAATGTTCTCAGTTTCCTTGTGAGAAATCTCGACAATGGGGACAGAGGGTCCCACCGATGTAGAGGAGATAGAGCATGAGAAAGATAACCAGTAGATTGTCACAATCTTGCCTTTACAAGGAAAGCATAAAATATGAAACACCGACCACACAACAACTGACATAGCATAAATCAAATTACTCCCCAGTAAAAGATTGTATTCAAGGGGTGCATCAACCACCTCAACTTCAATCGCCGTAGTTTTACCACCTAGTTGGACCTGAAAAGCAGGGAGGATGTTGTTGGGTCTGAACGAACGCCCATCAAATGTATTAAACATAGCCATGTACTGAGAAATATAGGCAGAGCCAAGTGATTTCCAACAAGATAGAGACATCACAAATGTTGAAGCACCTGCATCCACTATGGTATGCTTAACAGTTATATCCATACATTATGTTAGAACTCTTTAGAAATTTTCAAATAAAAATCAAATTTTGAAGTCTTTTGTTTTGATCTTTTCAAAATAAATTTTGAAAACTTAGGAATATCGTTTTTTAGAATAAAAGATATTTCTGTTATATCTTGACAGGGCACATCAAATACCAACCATCAAAAAATTAATAGTCATCTGGATCGATGAATCTCACGATTTCAGAGTTCTAGAATTGCGTAAGGGTTAAGCAAAAGAGAAGTATAAAGTTCACTTCGAGACTTCATCATTCCGGAGTTCAAGCTCAAAGTGTTTAAATCTCTAAAAACCCTGAAGTCGCGAAGCTCCGTAGTCCCGAAAAGATGAATTCCTAGGAAAATATTTTAAAATAGGATCTACTGATGAGTCATATGCCACCTGTCAATCTTTACTTGTGCTAACACGTGGCACTATTTTTTGGGCAAATTAGTCACATCATTCACACGATTTTAGGTGACACGTGTCACTCACTTTTTATGACATGTCATCAACAATAACATCATCACTGTCACATCACTCTAGGAGATTGTCCTTCGGGAGATCAATCAAGAACAAATTCAAATGAATGTCAGCGTCGGAGCATCGAAGTGTTGAAGCACACGAATTATCATAATAATAAATCATTAAAGATTAATGGGCTAAGAAGGTTTAAGTAGGTTTGATTAACGGTGAGTAATCACTCTGTAATTTACCACAAATAAAAAGTCACGAAGCCCTAGAGCTCTGGAGTTATGGAATTCCAAAGTACTTAAAATTAAAGTGACCTTAAGCTGTGATCAGTTAAAATGAAATAATAATTAACAATTGACTAATTTCTTTGTGAATTCGGCCTTTGGGAGATATCCATTATTCTACATTCAAAACTCTTGAATGTTGAACCACTGAATTACTTTATCTTAATTATGATCATTGAAAGTGTATCTAATTGGCTAGGGTAAAAGATTGGGAAAATATTTGCGACTGTCTCGTAATAAATTTGACAGAAATTGGTATGATTACTTTGTCAATAGATTAATGAGAGGATAATTAATCATTAATATTTTTTAAATAAAGGTGTTTCGAGCTTCAAAGCATTTTTCATTTAGCATCCAAAAACTTCACATTCAATATTTTGAACTCACAGATTTATCCTTCTCATAGGAGGGTTAACATCAACATTTGGAAATCATGGCACCGCGTAAAGAAGGAAGGAAGCAAGATTCATTTACTGAGGAATCAAACCCAAATGCATACATTCTTTCATATACTACTGCTCGACTGATCGATGTCATTAAATCATGGAAGTAGGTTTATGACATTTTAGAGAAGGAAAATTCTTTGTGTTCCGATGATTCAGTTGAAGAAGGAGATGAGTCATTTTTAGCCAAGCTAAGTTAGGTGGCTAAGTCAGAACTTCACAGAGTTGCAACTCGGCCGAAATTAATGCCATATACTGATATGATAAGTTGGTCCTTAGAGCATGTGGATATCCCGACGAGAACCAACTATAGTCACCAGAAGAACATTGTCGGCTTCTTTCGACACGAGGACATTTAAGTAATGTACAAATTAACCCCCAACCCCAAATATACTTAGAATGCATCAATTATAATGAAGTTTGAGGATGATGAATGCACAAAATATGGCAAACCTGTTCATGATATAGTAAAATCTTGGTGGGGAAATCAAAATAAATTCAAAAATGGTAGCCAAGGTATGTATTCAATGTACTTTACCATAGAGTGGGTTCCTATAATCCATGAAGTTGTTGAGGGATATACTCTTGATTGGGGAAACATGTTGTCAGATAACTTAGCTAGGCAAATTGAGGATTACAAAACTCAGAAGTCTAAAGGAGAACATGCTCCTTTCTATATGTATGCACATATTATGGATGCAATTTGTTTCAAAACCTCATTTCCTCTTATGAATTGGAGATGGACTCCGACTATCACTGAGCCCATACATTTATATCATTCTAAATTATGGGAGGAAAATTGAAAGGATTCTTTTTATGAAATTTGTCACAACACGATCATTCCAATTCATGAAATTATCTATGGTCAGCCTCCCCCCAAAATTTCAGAACAAATTATTGGGAATTTAGATGTTATTGCAGATTGGTACAATGAGGAAAGCTTCTCTTACATTAGAGTGTTCAGTTGCTTCACATCTCCACATGCTCTTCCCAAATTCTTACCAAACAGACTTATTTGCAGATAAGTAGCATATCATACAATTTTGGGACTTATTTGGCCAAACTTTCCCATACAGGTTGGCATATTTTCATTATCTAACTTTACACACGTAAGGTGGATGCTTCGGCCTTAAAAGATATTAAATTGGTTGACATTGAATACAAAATGCATGATCCACATAGGGTGGTTGAAAAACATTTAGATCAATTCAATATGAAGAGATACATCCATGAAGATTCACCCTATAAAGAAGTTTCTAGATTTCAAAGTTTTTCTCAAGAACAACAAACAAGCTTCCTCATCTTTCAAAAGCACAGAAGGAACAATCTACCAAAAATATTGCAGGCATAACAAAGACTTAATCCAACTTCACAGGTGGCAGAATCAGCAAAGATCAAGCAACATAACTTGCCTGAATACAAAACTAGGGAAGTGGAAAAGATATCAGAAACATTGTCCAAGGATGAAAAAATCATAAGAATATCCATACCAGGTAAAAGTGATCAAGAATTATTATCATCATTTGAAGATTTTATTAATCATGGACACAATTTTCCTCTCTCATTATCAAACACTGAAACTCCAGTGAAAGATACTACAAATCAAGGAGAATATACTGCACTTATTTCTCCTATACCATCTTTGACTCCCCTGGCAATAGGTTTTGATTTACCTTGTTCAGAGGTTATCAATATAGATGAACTAACACCTATTGAACCTGAAGATATTCCTTCATCGGATTTATTTTTCAACAAGAAAAGGAATGCTATCATACTAAGGAAATCTCAACAGAAGGAGGGACAAATCACCAAAAAAAAAAAATGATATATGACGGACAGGGACAGAGTGACCTTGAATTCTAAAAAAAAGTTGTAGATTTATTGGGAGCCTTTGCAACTACCAACTTGTGGTCAGTGGATAATTTTAGAAAACAACTTTACCAAAAGAATATTCTAATTGAACAATTGCATAATGATATGCAACAGATGGAAATGACTTCCAGAGAAAGAATCCATTTTTATATGGATCAAATCAGATAGGGTTTTGAATAGCAAATTAAGCAAATATAAGATAAATTGAAATTAAGTGTTCAAAATCAACACTTGAGTAATAACATGCTCTCTCAGTGAGATATATTAATAGATCAATTACAGACTCGGATAACCTCATTCGAGAGAACAGGAATGGACATTTTGTTCTTCAATAAACAAGCATCAGAGGTGAATGAGAAGCTGCAATTTGTCTAGCAGGATCTGTATGAAATTTTGGATATTATTCAAAGAAACTATCAAGTAAACAATAATTATTTGAAGAATATTTATGAAAATGAGAGGGAATCATTTACAACCATATCCAAATTCCAATAATTTATAGTATGGAGGCAAAATCTCAATGTACCTAGAATTGCTCTTTTTTCACAATTTGAGCAGATAAAAGGAGAATGGCTTTAAAGGTATGGGAGAATAATCTTGAAAAAATCAAAAGGCTAGCTAGAGGGGAAAAAGAGGCTTGTCTTAATTCTCTTTCAGTTGTAGATCGATAAATGGAAGAGATTGATGTCAGTAGTATTCATGATACACTTGGACAAATTGAGATCGAAAAGAGCAAAGACAATCTAAAGAAAAATAGAGAGAATGTAAAAAATTCTATACTATAGGTAAATCATGTTGATTTACAAATGGTAAATGATCTTCTGGTGAAACCAAGTTTACAACATCAGATCACACAATAGGTAGTTGTTAAAATTCAAGAAAAGTTACCATTGGTGCATAAAAAGGCTTTTCATTTGAATTAAATGCAAATGTCGAACCTTCCAAGTTTGTTATTACATTTGTTGGAGCCGCCCCTGTTTTTTCACCTTACGCATATTTGGAAAAATCTGATACTTGTGATCTAGAGTTGTTTTTTCTTTTCCTTTCCTTCCAAAAATCATAAGACTCTGAGAGAACTTTCGTTGCCAGAATAAGTGATGCTTTATCACTTATGAAGGACCTGTTTTTCGCAAGCATGTCTTTCCTTAAGGTTTTTAAGATTTCATAATCTCACAAGTTGGACACTTTATATCTCAAATTCACAAATCCTGAGTCTCGAGAATGCGAACTCAGTTTTAATCTTCGTCCAAAGCAAAAACAGTCAAAAACCTTTAACCCGTGACTATGACATCCTCGGTGTTTCGCATCTCGGCATTTTTCGACCCTAGGTTTTTGTTCGCTCAATCCTGAGGCCCGAGAACGCGATAATTGTTAAATAACCACAGTCAAAGACCAAGAGTAAAACAACCA
>WSFP011570707.1:0-10767 GCA_009831015.1 Picea engelmannii
CTTAAACAATATTAAGTCTATTAAACCATTTTTAATCTTTCATCAAGTGACCATCAATATTATACATCATATGAACAACATAAACAACGAGCATCAATCACACATAAGATATACACAGATACATATTTTCACGAGGAAACCCATAAAGGGAGAAAACCTCTTCTTCTTCGAAATGATAGACAGTCTTTTAAGTTCTGTACATCATCTATGTTTGAGCACCAACTCAAAGTGAGGCTACTACCTCTGTTTTACAAGCTCCAACTTGTTTGAGAGCACCAACTCTCTGGTTTCTCTAGCACCCACTAGAAGGAAGCACCAACTCCCTGAGTGTTCCAACACCGACTGGATGGAAGCACCTACTTCCACTTATACAAGCACTGACTTGCATATAGAAAACTCTGTGTTTTCCCAAGCACCACCCTGCCACCTTGATTTCTAGCCACAACTCCCAATATTCAAGCACCAACTCGAATATCAGAGGACCACAGTCCTCCCCAACACCACCCTTCCTCCCTAATTATAAATAAATGATTGAATAACCAACAACACAAATAAATCGATTCTTACCACTTCTTGACTGTTCTGTAAATTTGGTCTGCTTCTAACTGTTTTGCAATTTTGCTCTGCTTCAAACTGTTCTGCAATTCTGCTCTGCTTCAAGTTGTTCTGCAATTCTGCTCTTGCTTCTGTCTATTCCTCATATGTTACTCATCTCTGAGTTTTATCTCACACTGCGCATACTGTTGGTCTCACACTGCGCATACTGTAATTTTCCCTTTCTTACAATTCAACTCATTTTTCATTCAGAATGACCAACCCTCCACAGTCATTGCGTCTCCATTTTATCCTATACCACCTATTTAGTTACACCTTGAATCTCCAAGAAAACGCATCAGCAACTGAATTGCCAACTGTCCAAGAACCATGATTCGGTTCTGCTAACTGAATCGTAACTGAACAGTTAATCATGAAGATCAACAATATCCCTTTGATCATATGCTCAAATAACCAACACCATTGGATTAAATCCACAGTATTTCGCGTTTATCTCATATGCCCACTAGCTGTGACCGAGCGCTAAACAAAATTTGAATTTCATGATTTCGCATCTCGGCATTCCTGTGATGAAGGATCTTGACACTCCAAGTCACGATCGCCGAGACTCTGAGATGGAGCTTAGCACCGTTAGTTTCTTCCCCTCACGTGACCACCGACGGTGACCACAGGCTGCGCCAAAAGGTGCTTCGTATTTCACGAACTTATGAACTTCATCGAGCCTAATCAACGGTCGAGATCTCCAATGATATGACGGTCCAGATCTCATCATGATCTCGCATATCGCGATTCCTGTGATGAAGGATCTCGATACTCCAAGTCACGATCGTCGAGACTCCAAGATGGAGCTTAACACCGCTAGCTTCTTCCTCCATCTTCCACAGATGTAACCACTAGCTGTGACCACAACCTTATTCGAAAACACATTTCACACTTTAGTGTCTCGGGTATTCTGTGATGAGTCCTCTCGACTCTCCATGTCACGAACTTCGAAATAGATCTTGGCTACTCTAGCTCTGCTCTCCATCTCTCAACAATTTGACCACGAGATATGACCACTTGCCAATCAAACGAGCACTTTGCTCCTTTGACTTTCCAGTAAGAGAAACGATGATCCCTCTCCACATGTCCCTCTTGGATCAACGGTCAAGATCTTATCGCGATTTCACAACTTCACAGGCCTTCGTCATGCCCAATCAACGATTCATGATCTCGATGATTTGACGGTCCAGATATTTTCGTGATCTCACATATCGCGAGTTCCCACACCATGCTCCGTTGACTCCTCCAATGTGCAAGTCAACGAAATTCCAATCGCTTGCCACGTGTCCTATGACTCCAATGGTCAGGATTGTTATCGTGATTTTGCATATCGCGAGTTTGAACCTTTTTCCTTGGTATTTCCTGATATGCGAAACTCCGAAACGAAACCTTTGTCGTGCTTTGATTATTTTCCTCCTTCTGAGCTTACATTGCTAATCTTGCCACCTTTGTCGTGCTTTGACTGTTTTCCTCGTTTTGAGCTTACACTGCTGATCTTGCCATTATCACTACGCTACTGATCGTGTTGATCTTCGCCATCAATGACAATCACGCATACTCTGCCTCTATCTAAAAACATGCCAACAAGGTCTTCTATAATGGTTTCTTATGGAGAATGATTGCCTGAATTTTAAAAAATTCAACACTCCCTCTCAATGAGGGAGACATTCTCCATACTTAGATTTCTTCTATCATATAAAAGTTTCTTCACGAGCCATGTTGATGATCCATCTCCACACAACTTTTTTTAGCACCTCAGATCTCAAAGGAGACCACACTTGGACCATTCACCTCCACAAGTACTCCCTTGTGAGTGAATGTCACCATAGGTAAGCACATATGAGTGAATCTTCCATTCTCTGTTGGTTAAACCATCAATCCTGGAAGAATGATGTCCAATTCTATCTATCACGTGGAATCACCTCAAGCACCTTGAGTCCACATTTAAACCCCTGTAAGTAAGGGAAACTCTTGGGCCCATTTACCACAAGTACACCCTTGTGATAAAGGTATCCTATCTCCATTGGTCTTCAACCCAATCTAGGAGAAGGTACGCCCACTAGGGCCACTCACCACCACAAGTACATCCTTATGAGTGTCACTTACAGGTAAACCCTTGTAAGTGAATCTGTCATTCTCCACTGGTTAAACCACCAATCCTAGGAGAATGATTATCGATGGAACCACACATTGGAGGAATACTAACACCTCGAGTATTCTATCCTGAAGACTACACTTGGGCCACTCGCCTCCACAAGTACACTCTTGTGAGTGAGTGTCACTTACAAGTAAACCCATGTAAGTGAATCTGTCATTCTCCACTGGTTAAATCACCAATCCTGGGAGAATGATGACCAATGCTTTCTCTTGGAGAAACAACATCACCTCGATTCTTCTGTCCTTTGAAGACTACACCTGGGCCACATGTGAACCCATGTGAATATCTAACCGATGCTGCAAATAATCAACACTCCCTCTCAGTTAGGGAGACATTATGCATCACGCCAAGTCCATCTCTAGATACTGGAGCTTCACTACTCCCTTTTGTATCATGTATCAGATGGTATGCAATTTTCTCATCTATGGATATGTACTGGAGCTTCACTTCTCCCTTCTGCATCATGTCTCAGATGAAGTCTTGCAAGAAGCTTTTGAAGCCACACTGCTTTACGAATTACGATACCATCTCCAATGTACACTATCTCTGTTGTACCAAGTGCTACAGAAACCTACTTTCTTGAAATCGTAACAAATCCAAAGCTGAAGCAACACCCCAAGGTGTTAAATCTATCTACTACACTCCCTTCCCAATCATAATCTGTATATCCTTGTAACCTCACTTCACCACAAGTCAACCAATTCATAAGTGCCTTTTTCTGAAACTTTCTTTATAATAAGCAATCCAATCCACATAGGTTTAAACTTACCTACCCCCAAGGGATATTTATATTGATCATAGAATAGGACAAGATCACCTTTGGAGAAGACCCTAGGGTGAACCAACCGACCATACTGACACTTGACGCGATGTTTGTGAGCCTCATTAGCCAAGGTGACATCCCGACACTGTTCATCAAGTTGCTCGAGATAGAAAAGATGAGTTGCTTGAGATAGAAAAGATGCTCTTCAAGCATAGTGTCGGGCAGTAGTTCCACTGCTAACTTGAGAGAAGGAATGTGACACTTTATAGGCAAGAATTTCTCCATCCCATAAACTAGTTAGAAAGGAGAGAACCCTATAGTAGTCTTGATGGAAGTTCGATATGCCTAAAGTGCCAGGTATAACATCAAATGCCAATTCGACTTGGCCAAATTTATTATCCGTTGGAGAATGGTATTAAGAGACTTATTGACAACCTCCACCTAAACATTTGCTTGTGGATAATATGGTGAAATTTTTTCTTGTTTGAACCCTAGTTTTGATGTTAACTCTGTCATCATCTTGCTTTGGAAGTGACTTCCATGGTCAATGACAATCTCCTTTGGTATACCGAACCTAGAAATTATTTGGTTGAAAATGAAGGTGCCGCCATTTCCCCATCATTGCTAAATGTTGGCATGGCTTCGACCCACTTGGAAAAGTAGTATATTTCCACAATGATATAATGATGCCCCCTAGCAGAAGCCGGGTGGCATGTAGTGAAATCAATTCCCCACTTAGTGAAGGGGCCAACTGCAATAACAAGAAACATAAGAGCAGGGTGTGCCAACATCTTCTGAGATAATATCTGACATAGATGACACTTGTTAATCGCTTCTATACAATATTTGATTAATGAGGGCCATAAGTATCCAACACGAAGGATTTTTTGAGTGGTATCCATCCCAGAAAAGTGACCGCCACATGCTCTAGTGTGGAAATAATTTAGCACAAGCTCTACTTCTTCAGGAGTAAGGAAGTGATGGAGACCGCAGTCGAGTCCTCGATGATACAAAGTTTCATCAAGGATAAGATAATTTCGTACTTGATGGCATATTCATCGATGCTCATCACGAGAAGCAGAAGGAGGACACTTCAGAGTCTGAAGATACACAAGTGTATCTCCATACCATGGGTCATAAGACGAAATGAGGAAGGGATCGTTGTTCATCAATGACTCTTTGGGCAAATCTATGCCACTCTCAATCGTAAGTTCCAAAATTAACTCTGTAAAGACCAAAGACTTCTTGTACTTTTCTGAAACAAAGTCCAAATCAATTTTTTGAAGAATAACGATCCATCGACTAATATTCCTGCTAATGACCTGCCATGTCAACACACATTGAAAAGGATTAACGATGGCCATGACGATGGTTTTACGTAGTAGAATATAATGACAAAACCTTTGGATAGTGTGGATGAATACCAAATCCAGTTTCTCAACATGGGTATAGTTGAGTTCTGGTCTGACTAAGCCTCTGCTGAGGTAGTAGATAACGTGTTCCTAGAGCACATCATCCTCCTGAACCAAGATTATACCAATGGTGGATTCTGTTGCAGCTAAATATAACAAGAAATACTTGCCACAATCAGGAGGCCTGAGCAGAGGGGCAGATATCAGGGAACTTTTCAATGCTTCGAAAGAGTGCTGAGCCACTTCATCCCAAAATAATGGGACCCATTTCTTCAAAAGATGCATGAACCTCTTAGTGATTTCGTCATAGTTGGAAATGAATCACCATAAGAAGTTAGATTTCCCTTGGAGACTCTGAAGATGTGGAACTGTGTGTGGGGGAGGAAATTGAACTATTGCCTCCACCTTAAGAGGATCAACCATGATCCCTTTGTTTGACATGATAAATCCCAATAAAAGTTCGAACGTAACAAAAAAACTACACTTGTTGGGATTCAAGCGAATCAGGTAGTAGCGACACCTCCTAAAGATAAGTTGAAGGCGAGTGGGATGATCAGACCTCTTGCGAGAACTTGATGAAAGATCATCAAGATATGCCTCGACTATATGTTTTAAATCATGAAAGGCGAACAACATGGCCCGTTGAAAAGTAGTTCCAACATTTTTGAGGCCAAAAGGAATTTTCTTATATGCAAAGGTACCCCAAGGACATGTGAAGGCAGTCTTATGCTGATCCTCAGGTTTGATCTGAATTTTATTATAACTTGAGAAACCTTCCATAAAATAAAAGAATTAAAAAATCGAACATTCATCGATAATCTAATCAATGAATGGGGTAGGAAAGTTATCTTTTGGGAATTCTTTGTTCAGATCGCAAAAATCCATGCAAAATCGAATCGTACCTTGATTTTTATTGATAGGAACAAGGTTTGACACCCATTCCATTAATTGAACAGGGTAGATGAAACCAACCTTAATCAATTTCTCTACCTCGACTTTAATAACACTACCTTTCGAGGGTTAACTGGGAGAAGCTTCTACCAAATGATACGAGGGTCAATGCTTGGCATCTCCTCATAAGAACAAAAAAAAACGACGCGAAATTATTTAAATAATTAAGTATACTCTTTAATATCCTCGAGGGAAAAATCCACTCCGATGAATACGTTTTCCATGACGCCAGCGGTTTTGGAGATATCAATTGGAATTGTCTCAGCTATACTCACCATGTTTTCTTTAGTATAAACTCCGTGTGTTGCCAACGGGTTAACAGGACTAGCGATATATCCATTCATGGTCACAATAAACTCTCTTACTTCCACTCTCCTAAGCTCGAGTAAAAAATACGATCTATGATGGAGATCATCCCAAGGTTTGTCCGGACCAATCATTGCCTCTAAAATCACTTCGTTAGAAGGAAATACCAAATCCAAAGGATCGTGCGAAGTAGGAGAGTCTTGAGCCCAAATAGGCTCTAAAACTAGATATAACTCCTGAGGGTGAGCTGGATTAGAGTTGGTCAAGTTTTTTTGAACAATAATGTACACGATATCAGCTGCGGATAAGGGCTTATCCATGCTAGGATTCCCTACCCATTCCATCAAAGTTGATGGGGAAGGAAAAGTCCATGGATCGTCAAAATAATTCGTTCGAAACAAAGCTACTTGGAGAATCACAACCCTAGTCTCATAAGAGACAACTGAAGTAAACTTGACATCATTCGAAGGTGATGGAAAGTCAAAAGTTCCCATCAAATATGGAAACAATCCAACACCTAGGTTGATAGTACCTTACTGTGGGTTATCAATCATCGGGATCATGGATGCCCCCGATGAAGGGTCAGTACGAGTGAAAGACAACTGATCAACGGTTACTATCCTACCTTCACGAGGAAAGTACAATACATGAAAAACAAAGGATACAACCACTTCCATTATGTAAGTCCAACTTCGTCCCAATAAAAGGTTGTAGTCGAGAGGCGCGTCGACTCTTCAACCTTGACGCACACAATTTTCCTGTGCAACTAGATGGGGAAGGAGGGGATTATCCCATGCAATCAAAATGAACGACCGTCAAATGAAGTTAATAGCATAGGATATGGAGACAACTCGAGTTGACCAATATCCTTCCAACATGCCAATGACATAACGAAAGTTGATGCACCTTCGTCTACCACCTTACAAAAAATATTTCATGTCAACGATTTCGCGGCATAAACCACTACTATCTAGAAGGCGACATGGTAAGGAAAACGAGGTTTAATCTTGGAAGTGTAAAAAAAAATAGATCCTAAGTTAGATGGCTCAACACCACCTAAAGTGGACATCAATTATTTTCTCTATGAGGGGCAACTCTGGAGAACCTCCAAAGCAGACATCACACAAGGGGTTTGCGCAATATATTCAACTAAAGAATAGTTCTGGGCAATCCTTATATTTGGATTATGAGAATCTTTCTTAAATTCACCTTTGGGGATGCAAGTCGTTGTTTCTCCCATGGTATTCTCAATATGAAGAGGAGGCGATGGGTTGGAAGCTTCTTTTCTTTTCTCAATAGATTCATGCATTCCATAATCATGAGCCCTGGTCTGAAGATGACCATCCGATCTCATCATGTATACATTTGCGGTTCCAATGTTAGCATTAAGCATGGGGGATCTCTGATTTCCCCCAGGCGTAGTTGCGGATTAGGAAGCTTGTGCCATATTCTTCCCTTGAGGGAAAGGGTTAGTTAACACAATAGGCTTCTGCTATGCCAAAAGTTTTTGGGATTCCTTGATTCGAGGGCATTGATGATTTAGGTGATTATTCGCACAAAGCTTACAAGGTAACTTAACCTTCTTATTTTTGTTTTTTCCCTCACCAACATTGTTAACATTATTTTTATCATTACCCCATTAACCTTCTTTCCCCTGCCCTTTCTTTTCCCCTCGGGTTCATGGTTACCTTTGGGGTTTGTCGTCTGCACAGTATGTACTTTTGACGTTTGGGTTGCGGGGGCATCCGTACTAGGAGTTTGGCTTTCCACAGTCTATTGTAGTGATAACTGTTGCATTTGGTTGGACAATTGATCCATGGGCATGTTTTGTGCTGAGCCTAAGATACCATCAACATGAGACCCAAACTTCAGTTTAGTTAAGTCAAAGGTTGACTGTGGTGCGTTAGGAAGAATCTCGTACAACATGCCAGATTGAAAATAAATCAATTCTAGTTGCTAAGCTCTCATTATAGCCTCTTTCTCAGAAATACTCCAAAAGTTGCGATGTATTTATAAATACAAGGTACAAAAGACTTTAGGAACCACTCGAGCAAAGACGAAGGAGGGATCTTTACTTTAATCAAGCTTTTCTGGCGTCACCATTCTTGGATATGATCGAAGATATGGACAGCCTTAGTCTATTCGAAATTGTCCAGCAACTCCGTGTTGACATTGTATCTCACTGATAGCTAAAAATGGTTCAAGAAAACCATCGCCAGATAATTAAAGTAAGAGTACTTTGAGCCATCGAGATCAATATACCACTTTGCAACACCCCCTATGAGAGTACGTTAAAACAATCGAAACTTGATAGAGTCATCATTTAGCGAGTTGGAGGAGCACCAAAAGTGAAAAGTCGTAACATGATCACCTAGATCTTCGCCAGGGTTTCCTTCAAATTTTGGAATATTTGAGGGAAAATTAGTCAACATAAGAGGCCAATGTGAATCATGACAAATAGGATCATTTAAAAACCTTGAAAAGTCTGGTAGATGAAGAGTATACATAAATGGTAACTTGGGTTGTGGCAGAGTTAAAGGAAAAGACGAGCCTGTATTTTGGTTGGCACCGGGTTTCCAGGAAAATTTTTCCTACTGGCCAGGGTTCTGGTAAAAACCAGGGTTTCCTTGGCTAGTGTAAGGGGCATGTGCACTAGTTTTCATTGTCGACGGATTCAAATAATTTGATGACATACATTGAGTGGAGATTTCTCCCTGCATGGTATTCCAAAATCCTTGGTTGAGGTTGCCCCCAGTCGATCCCCCTGGCATAGGAACTGAACCTTTCCTAGGGTTCCACTAAGTGTGGGAGGGGTTTCCCCCGATCAACATCCCTTGTAGAGGTATATAACCCTACCAGGGATTTCCAAGACCTTGGGAGGAGGTGGCTCCTGTCATCATTCCCTGTGAAGGAACAAAGCCTTGCATTGGGTTAGGTTGATTTAGAAAGGGGTTTCCCCCTGACGAAAATGTGGATGCTGAGAAAGCGTTATTCCCAAAAGCACCAAATAAAGAGAATGACATGGAGCCAACCCGAGTCATAAAGGATTGGGGCCCTTGAATCCCTCCACTAAACAAACTGAAACTGGCATTAGGCCCAAATGATTGCTGAAAAGAATATCCAATCAAGGGGGATGGAGGGGGGATATGAACCCCACCATAAGGGACTACATTGTACAGAGCATAAGTTCCCTCGAGGGATCCTAAAAGGGATAATTAGAACTCTCTTCCCCCAGACCAATGGTATATAAAGTAGAGTAGGTTAAAGTTGAGCTCGTGTCAAAACCATACATCCCATATGTGAAAGGAGCACCAGACGTATTTTGTATGGTGGAAGTATGAATAGTGGTTGAAGTTGTGGTAGAGACTTTTCCACTGCCAGAAGTGGTAGGTGTTTGACTAGAGGTATTCCTTGTAGGTGAAGGCGGGGGAGGGATGGGCATGGCACCCCCTCCACTCATGGTCAAGATGGGAGTATGAGGAATTCCAATAGAAGTAGCATTATTTGCCTCCATAGCTAGTCGCCTAAAAAGATGATGATCAAGAGTAGTCACCTTAGGAGGGACTATCTAAACAAGGATTGGCACTGAAAGATAAGTGATTAGAGGGTTTGCAAGCCTGAATCGTTCAGCTTTGAGGTCATAAACCCTAGTCTCCTCTGGTGCAAGAATGTCTTCTCTAGGAATAAGATCAGGCACAAATTCTTATGGCCTATTAGCTTCGAAAGAACCTTCTTGATCTAACCTTCACCTCAACGGTGGTGGTGGTGGCTCCAAAGTTACCGACGGAAGGCCTTGGAGCCTACACGAATGACAAAGCTGTTGATCTTCCACTTTATGAAATGATCAACCAACACTCTAAGGTAAATCTAGGGAGAATCACATAGCACACACTACAAAGTCCCTAAAGATAAATCAAGCAATCGATAGAAGGTCAGGAAGAACAATTACACCAACCAACACTAGAGAAACTTACCGATGCAAGTGTAACTCGAACATGGAAAAACCCTCTGGGTATACTCTTTGAAGCATGATCTGACATCTGTCCTAGGTACCGTGGTATACCCCCATAATCACATGTGTGATTCCATGTAAGAGGAAACAAGGTTTCCAACTCGTAGTCAGTCACTAGGCAAGTATAGTCGTCAGTCGGGCAGATTGTATGAGCAGGATAACTATGTCTAAATCCTTTCAAGGGTACCAAATGAAAATGGTCCAGAAGACAACTAAGGATACCAAATGGATTCGAGCTCCACGAAGATCCATATTCATATGAAGACACTAGAATATGAAGAATGATCCTCAAATACAATCCCCACTACGCTTGGTCCAATATTGGAGGGGTTATCTCCTCTTCC
Source organism: Picea engelmannii (assembly GCA_009831015.1). Lineage (NCBI taxonomy): Eukaryota > Viridiplantae > Streptophyta > Pinopsida > Pinales > Pinaceae > Picea > Picea engelmannii. The sequence goes on from WSFP011570707.1 coordinate 10,544, forward strand.
TTTCCTCAAGCGACCTCATGTTTAGCCCCTGTGTTAGAGTGGGGTCCTGGCTAAGTTTTATGACACTAGACTTCAACACTCCCTATCTCAGACTCTTAAGTTTATTTAGTGGCCTTGAAGAGTTTCCTCTCCAAACCTAATCCAAGGCCCTAAAGCTTATTCTAATTGGTGTACCCTATACACACAAAATTCTAATTGATTTTAATCATTAAGTGTTAATTTTA
>WSFP011570708.1:0-10767 GCA_009831015.1 Picea engelmannii
AGGTATGGAAGATATTTGTGAAATCTGGCACTGCTTGGTCTCTTTCTTGCCGCAGTGTGGTCCATTTGGTATATAGGTCGTCATAACTTCCGACAGGGTAGTATTGTTCCTTAATAGCATCCCTAAAGGATTCCCAGGTGGCCATGACTGAAAATAATGAGTTTTCCTTGGTTTCCTTTTGCTCACAAAAAGTTTCCCACCAATCTTTGACATGGGGAACGGCTTTGAGGAGCGCAAAAGTAATCTTTTCTCTATTCGAAAAATTATGAATAGAAAAATATCCTTCTAGTAGATTCAACCACTTGTCTACAGCATCTGCATCTATCTGACCTTCAAATATGGGAATATCAAAGTTTATTTGTACCTTGAAGGGGGTGGTGCCTCCATTCGAAGAAGATGCTTCGCCTGTTGGTAGTCGCCGAAGGATTTGCGCGAAACTGTCCATCATCTCGTTCCTCTGTTGCGTGAGGGCTTCCTCAATCAACAGTTTGAAGGGATCTCCTATCCTGTCATCTTTCTTTTCCCCTACCATGGGAGGTCGCTTGGGCGTGCGAGAGATTTTGTCCTCAAGAGAAACAAGCTCGAGACCCAATTCTTTGTACTCCGACCTCGTTGGGGACATGCATTAAGACGACAAGGAGCAGACTTCTCTGATACCACTGATCCGGATTTTATGATCAGAACGAAATGAATACAGATTATTAATAGGTGCTTAACACAAAAATAACAGAGATACAGTAAAACTAGTTTTCTATTAAATAATGAAATAAGATGAAACTGTAAAAATGCAGCGGAAACAAGCTTGCTGGAATGGTGGCGGCTTATCTCTGAGAAGAGATGTGACGGCAGCGCGCATTCGCAAGAAGATCATTACAATGAGGCTCGAAAATCCTTTTTTACAATAGACCAGAATGTCAAAAGTCCTAGACATCCAAAAACCTAACCCTAGGAGATGAAGCGCCAAAAGTCATGTGGGCCCTGTTTGGGTAAGTTGGTGCATCAACTTCCCGGGGTCGTAACTTTTGCATACGATCTCCATTTTAGGTGTATGATAGCTCGTTGGAAAGATCTATCCGAGGACTACAAAATTTCTGAAAAAATTTGTGACAAATTTTTCAAAATTTGTCAAGGACCAGAATATCCTCTGCATATTCAAGGATATCCTCTGCATATTCTTCATATTCTCTGCATATTATTCATAAGAGCAGTGAGAAAAATCTTCCTCCAATCCCTCCATCCTTGCAAAAAGTTATTTTACCAGCTCCATCAATTCCTCCAAGGTATATCCTTCATTCTCACGGCTTACGTCCTCATAGATTTCATCGTCACAAATTTCATTTGAAACAGTCATACCTTGAATACAATATTTATATTCTTCATAGCAATTATGACAAATTAACTTGGAAGAATAAAATTATTGATAGTGTCTATTGAAAGCTGCATCAAACTCTCTCAAGGAGGGGATGCTAGCAGGGGGAAAGGATTGAAACCACTCACGAGCATCCTTGTCTAATGAGAACATGAACATCTTCATTAATACATCCTCATGATGTATCTCCCACTGATGCATGAGTTCATGAAACTCACGAAGATGCTCGGCATGATTTTCATCTTTGTGTTTTCTAAATATAGCCAAATAATCACCCCATTCATCCACAATAGGGACAACATTAGGAAAACCAAGAACAACAGAAAAATCAAAGGGAGAAAACCTTCGAGCCAAGATTTTGTCCATTTTGAACCAGTGGAGTCACCAATCGATCATTTAACCATGGAGTCGCCAAGTGAATGATATGCAGAATGAGTGTGTTTGTTCTTTATCCACCATCAAAGACCAAATCTGATCATTGTGTTATCTTAGGGGCTACCAAGTGTAGCCAGAATCACTCACACTGAAATAGTAGAGCCGAGACAATGGAGTCGCCATAGTGGAGTTTCCACATCCAAGTTGGAATCTTCAAAAGGTTCTGAATTCTGATGCACCTTCAGAATCATAAGTTCGTTGTCATTCTACCCAGGGAAAATATTCTATTCGTCCCTGGCAATGGTGCCAGAAATGTTAGCACCAGAAGTCACCTCTGGATTGTGATAGAGGTAAGCCCAGTACCCATCAGTTTTATGTCACCATGAATAGTTTAAAGGATGGTCTATTGGATGCAGTCTCAATATTATATCGCTTTAATTCAGAAAACTGGGCTGGAATGCACAGGCAAGTGAGGCCTCGATCTAAATTCAGTCAGTAAGTTGTAGTAAAGGGTGAGTAGGGGGGAGAATGGGTGAGGAAATGTAGAGGTCTTCTATGAACATCGGGTTTTCCAGCAGCCTAAGGAGGAAAAGCGTTGAATACAAGATCTTCTTGAACCCAAAATTTCAAGAAACTGAAAACGTCATAACAATATTGCAATCAAACATACATTACAATACAGTCACAACAACTCGAATGGATAGCCCATGCCCGAGTCTTCAATATCAAAATAAAAAGAGATGATATGAAATATGAATGTCATTAAATAAGAAGTCTCAAATGGCCACACAAAACTAGAGAACTGGAGGCTTCATTAAAACTTTACAATATGGGAGCTTTCTCAACCATCAACCATGAAAAAATATCAAAACTGAGTCTTTATACTCAAAGAAACTCACTCCCTTCAGAAGCACACTCTAGTCATTGCATTCAAGGCTTGGCATCTGTTGCTTATTCTATTAGGCTTCACTTTCATTCTTCTGTCAGACGCAAGATAAGATCGGTATGGGGTTCACAAGAAAATCTATGACAAGAAACTTCCAGCTAAAAATCTTCCCTTCGTGTTTGAATCTTCCATGGTTTCCATTTATGTGGTGAAATGAGGTTTCAACCACCTTCCCCATTTTCATTAACTACTTTCATCAGGATTAGGGCGAAGCCTGATGCCCATGAATTCTCTAAGCGAACTCATAATTCCTTTTAGTCAATTCTGGATCCTCGAGACCACACAGATCCTTCTCTGGGAACAACTTGAGCACTCTGATCTCTTGCGCAACCCCCTTTATTTTCCCCACGTGACCACGGGTTGTGACCCCATGCTTATCCGATGTGAAATCTTGGGATTTCGCATTTCAGGAGTTTTCACTCCCCTTGAATTCCAACATCATGATGCCCGAAATCATGAAACTGCCTTTGAGATCGGTGGTAGGTATTGCTTTAAAATGGATGACCATGATCCTTTCCTTGACAACATGAAATTCCAGTTATGTGATGAGCATTGGCCCCTCTTTTTGGACCTGCTTCCCATGTGATCAAGTGCTGAGACCACATGCCCAATTCTCAGGAGTTTCATGATTTCACGTTTCAGGGTCTCGCACCATGTTCCATTTCTGAAACCCGATCCGTGAAATCAGGATCCTGATGATCTGGTGCCACACATCCCTTAATTTGGACGACCCAGATTGAAACCATCATCTTTTCGAGTCTGGGGATTTCGAGATATGGATGCACCTTTATGAAAAGAATCCTGAACTCCTAATTCGTGATCCTCTGATGTTTTCCAATGTCATATCAACAAACCTCGACTCTTCATGATCGAATGAACTAGATCTTCCCTTTTGTGAATCAGGATTCGCGATCTGTTTTGAACAATTTTACAACATTTGAACTCCTGATTCTAGTGCCCACTTGATTTGAGTCCATATTAGACCGCTCTCAGCGCTGCGGCCTGTGACAATGAAGACTTGGATGACATAGCTGGACAACATAAGGATTATTGATAGAGGTCGAGGGAGTGAGCTTTCAAAACAGAAAGGGAAAGCAGAAAATAGCTTTGCCAACTACAAAGAGGAAAAAATAAGGACATGGCGGACAAAAATAATGAATATGGGGCAAGGGTACAGACTCGGGTAAATCGACACATGCCTATGGGCCTTGACAACTTCATGTGATAATACACCCTCAGGATAAATTCGACAAAGGAAAGTCTCATAGAGCTTATGTACCTTTAGATTTGATCGAGAGTGAACTTATGGGTCCTTTTCCGCATCCATCCATCAACAAAGCGAGGTTTTTTCTCATTTTTGTTGATGATTTCTCACGTTTTACATGGATCTACTTTCTCAAGCAAAAATCTGAGGTCTTTCAACACCTCAAAGATTTCAAAGCCCTCTTTGAGACACAGTTCGGAAAGAAGATCAAAGTCCTTTGAACTGATAATGGGAGAGAGTATGTCAATAATGAGATCCATAATATTTTCCATGATGCAAGGATTCAGTCGCAGCACACAGTTCCCTATACTCCGCAGTAAAATAGAGTTGTTGAGCCATAAAATAGATCTCTAAAGGAGATGGCATATTGCATGTTGCATGCAAAGTCACTACCACATATACTATGGGTCGAAGCACTTAATTATGAAACATACATCCAAAACATATCTACCCATATATTTTAAAAGGATAAGACCCCCTATGAGGCTTGGAGCGGGGCCTCAAATCAGAAGTGACCCACTTTCTCATTTTTGGTTCACGTGCATGGGCCTGGATTCCCTCTGAAGAGAGGAAGGCACTTGATCCATAGAGTACTGAGTGTATTTTTATTATATACCCCGATGGTGTGAAGGGATACGATCTTATTGATCTTTCCTTGGACTGTCACATCATTGAGCATAGTGTCCAATTTGAGGAAAGTGTCTCACATGTACCTCAACAGCCACATGCAGACACCTTCATTCTTCCACCTATCTGAAATGATGAGAATGAACATGCCAAATCTTCTTTAGATGAGAGTTCTGATTCAGAGGACTTAGATTATTCATATTTAGAGTCAATACATTTAGATGTAGAGTTGGAGCATCCAGATGCAGTTGCAAATCCAGAGAAGAGGCCCAAGTGGACACATACTACTCTTCAGGATGTAGGGGATCTCGTTAGTGATCCAACCGATACTAGGAGGACTCGATCTGATTTAGAGGAGCCTCTTGTTGCACTCACTACCACTGAACCATTTCCCTCCAAGCATATTTTCTTGGTTCAGTCTTTAGATCCACAGTCTTATGGCGAGGCTACTGGAAATCCCTTTTGGGAATCTACCATGTAAGAGGAGTACAAATCCCTCCTCGAGAAATAGACTTGGAATTTGGTTCCCCTTACTTTTGGGAGGAAACTTGTTAGATGCAAATGGGTTTACAAGACAAAGAGCACAATAGATGAACAAATTACCAGATACAAAGCTAGGCTTGTTGCCAAAGGATTTCAGCATGTTCATTGTATTGACTATGATGATACCTTCACTCTAGTAGTGAATATGGATTCCATCTGATTGGCCCTTTCCATTGCAGAAAAAAAGGGGATGGGAAGCACATTAGATGGACATGAAGAATGCATTTCTTCATGGTGATCTCTTTGAGGATATCTATATGGAGCATCCCTAGGGATTTATGTAGGACTCATCTTTGGTCTGTCGACTGAAGAAGTCCCTTTATGGCCTTAAGAAGGCTCTGAGGGCATGGTATACCAATATGGATTCCTACCTATTGTCACAGAACTTTGTACATTGTAAATTAGACCCGAATGTCTACATGCTCAGGATGACTGATTCACTTCTACTCTTAGTTCTATATGTTTATGATTTGTTGATCACTGGTTGCTTGACTTCAGTGATTTCTGCAGTCAAGAGGATTCTACATGATAGGTTTTTGATGATGGACATGGGTCTGCTACACTTCTTCCTCAGACTTGAGATCATTCAGGATGCATCAGACATCAAATTGTCTCATGCCAAGTATGCACGAGATATCCTTGAGATATTTCACATGACAGACTGCAAGTCTACTCCAACTCCTTTCCTATCAGGATTCAAAATTAAGGATGGCAGGGAGAATCCACTGGTTGATAGCACATTGTACAGACAACTAGTGGGGATCTTGTTGTATCTCACACACTCCAGACCAAACCTCTCCTATGTAGTTGGCGCAGTTTCAAGGTTCATGCAGGAATCGCATGAGCTACATTGGAAGGATTCAAAGCATATCCTTCGATACGTACAGGGCACCATCACCTTTGGGATTCATTAGGAAACAAATCAACATTAGATCTCATCGAGTTTACTGATTCTGGGTGGGCTGGTGATAAAACTGATCACAAGTCCACATCTGGTTACTCACTCACTATTGGTTCCGGGCCTATCTGTTGGTCGAGCAAGAAGAAATATTCCATTTCTCTATCTTCAGCTAAGGTAGAGTACAGAGGGGTAGTTAACATAACTATTCAAGCTATGTGGCTAAAACATTTTCTCACTGAGTTGGGAATTTAGTTTCATTGGTCGATCATCATCTGGTGTGAAAACTAGAGCACTTTGAAGTTTTGCAGAGATCCAGTTCAAAGGTAGTAGACAAATCACATCGAGATCCACATGCACTAAATCCAGGACTTGGTACATGAGGGGATCATCGACTTATAGTTATGTCCTTCATCAGAACAGATGACAAACATCTTCACCAAGACCTTCATTGAGCAGAAGTTCCATTCTCTGTGAAGTCATCTTGGAGTGAAGGACAAAGTTTCCTAGAAACTGTAGTTATTATTTTTACATACATTGTACCTTGATGGGGGGTTGTTTTCATGAGGTTTTCCCTCTTTCCTCACTTTATTTCAGTGTATCTTTTGTATTTGGGTACCTAACATGGCCTCGTTGCCAGGACCCATTCTTTATTTTCACTATAGTAATGTTTAGGGGGGATGTTGGAGTTACTTCACACACACCTAGGATTTATTTTTCCTAATGTTTTTCCTCATTTATTAGTCATAATTAGTCATTACCTAGTCTCCTATATTTTAGGGGAGAATATTCCACCTGGAGAATATTCTCTTTTAGTCGACACTTCAGTTTGACTAGTTGAGTTGAGTTTAGATGTTGCATTGATTGTTTTCACCATGCAACATTGGGATCATCACCAGCTAATGTGAACTTGCCTTAGGATCATCACTAGACTGGTGCATTACCCTTGATTCCCTGATCTACTCCTCACTACTCTTTATTCAATCAGTTAACTGAAGACTAGTTGACTAGTTAACTCAACTAGGTGGTAGTTCACTCCCGTAACTGCCTGAGAGACTAGAATAGGTGGAAGTTCACTCTCGTAACATCCTAAGAGACTAGAATAGGTGGAATTTCACTCCCGTAACTGATGGTGTGTTTCCAGGTCACTCTAGACCACCACTATGGTGCATTGGTTCTCCTCAAGTGCGCACTCATTGAGTTATACATAGTATATCATGTGTAAATTATTCATTATTCATAACAGTTAATGAGAATTCTTCTATTGTTTCTCTCCTTATTCTTCTTTCTCAATTTCTCTCTGCAAATGTGTGCATTATTTTCTAGCTAGATCTATTATGTGCAGGTTCAACACATTTACAAAATGCATAGTCTGATATCCTTCATTACACTCATATTGTTGAGCCCCACTGTGACATAGTAGATAAGACAAACACTACCTCTAGTGTATATTCTAACATAATCGCGAAGGATAGATTTGAGATACTTACTAACTCCATTAACCCCAATAATTAAAAAACAAATGAAAATTTGAAATCAACCATTGAACAAAAAAAAGTGGATTCTGACATGTGGACTTTATTTTTTGATGGATCCAATTCTATATAAGGTGCATGTGTTGGATGCATACTCAAACATACAAGAGGAAATAAAAAATTAATTGCATGTATACTTGAGTTCCAATGCACAAATAATGTTTTTGAATATGAATATTTGCTACAAGGATTGAAAAATGTAGTAGATTTGAAAGAAAACAAGATTAAGGTATTTGGTGATTCTGAAATTTTCATAAGGCGGGTAAATAATACCATACACTATATTTCAATTCATCTTAAACATTACCAACAAGAGGTATGGGAACTAATTAAATTTTTCTATGCATTTAATATCATTCCTATTCCTCATTCACTAAACTATGATGTTGAATTTCTAATTTTGCATCTAGATTGATACCATCAGAGGGATTGATGCCTGCAACTTTTTTTGTTGAGATATTATACAAGCAGTCATTCCTTGACAATGTTACCAACTAGAGAGTCTTTGATGATGAACAACATATTGTTAACTTTTTTCACCTCAAAGGAACATTCAAAGACTCAATTATAGATCAAGTTCAACACAACCAATTGATAACCTATGATGCCATCGATTTAGTTGATCAAACACAACCAAGGAATAAATTTGGTCCGACCAATAATATCCCTAAGAATGTAGTGAGACTAGAGAAACTTTATGATCTCTAGGATAAGTTCAAAAGGGAAACAAACTGGAAAACCAATAGTTCATCAATGTAGCTTGAAGTGGTGAATCTGGGAACAAGTACCACACCTCAGAATATCAACCCGGGAAACAACCGTTCTATAGATGAAAGAAAATATTTAATCAAAATTTTCAAGGAATACAAAGATGTCTTTTCCTGGATGTATGAATACCTCAATACTTATGACACCAAGATCATACAACACGTAATTCCAATGAAGCCTCAAATGAAACCTTTTCATCAAAAGTTAAGGAATATGCATCCTAGTCTTGAGACACAAGTCAAAGCAGAGCTAAACAAGCTATTAGATGCTAAGATAATTTTCCTAGTTAGGAATACACAATGGATCACTAACCACATAACAATTAATAAAAATAACGAGAACATACGACTTTGAATTGACTTAAGAAACTTAAACAAAGACTTTGAGAAAGACAACTATCTAGTGCCCCCTATGTAGAAAATCTTGCAATGTGTATCTGGTTCCAAAATGCTCTCATTACTAGATTGATTTTCTGGTTATAACCAGGTTGTGGTTTCCCATTATGACCAACTAAAAACTGTCTTTCGAAATAAATGGGGCACCTATGCATAGAGGAAAATGCAATTCGGTCTGATCAACGTTGGGGGAACCTTCCAAAGAGAAATGGATATCGCTTTTAGAGGCCTAAATGGATATTGTGTTTTGGTGCATTTGTATGATGTTACTATCTTCTCCAAAGATAAAAAGAACCATATAAACCATTTGAGAAGAGTATTCAATAGGTGTATGAGATATGGTATATCTTTCAATCCAAAAAAATATGTTTTTGTAGTTGATGAAGGAAGACTTTTAGGGTTCATCATTTCCAAACATGGTATTGAAATTGAACCTAAAAGGACTAAAGCTATTGCTAAAATTCTTCCTCCCCATAAAAAAATCTATGTAGTCATTCCTAGGGAAGACAATATTTGTAAGAAGATTTTTCCCTAGATTTGAAGAGACAGTGAAACTCTTACAGGACATGATTAAAAGGAATGCATAATTCAAATGGTGACCTAGGGAAAAGGAGTCTTTGGAATAAATCACAATAGAAATACATAAGATCCTACACTCCTGAGCTCATATTTCAGTTGAGGGTTTATTCTCTACACATTTGCTTTAGACATTGCATTTGTAGTTGTTTTAACTTAGAAGAACCAAGAAGGAGATGAATTTCCCATGGATTTTATGAGTTCAAGTTTACAAGGATCATAATTGAATTATAAAGAAGTGGAAAAACATGCCTATGTTGTATTCAAGGCTATAAAACATTTCAGGCCTTACCCGATCAAATAAAAAACCAAGTTAATTGTACCCTATCTTGTTATGAGAGATCTACTAATACAAAAGGATATGGGAGAGAAAAGAGATAATTGGATAAAAACCTTGCAGGAGTATGACCTTGAGATCAATCCTTCTAAAATTGTCAAAGGTTAGGGATTTTGTAAGCTAGGTGTTGAATTGGTAAGCAATGAAGCACAGGAAGATGCCTTGTATCAAGACCAAATCCTTTTCTAAAGATAAGTTTTATAAATTCCTATTTGTTCTGACTAATGGTACTATGAAATGAAATACTATTTAACTCAAGGGTCATCTCCACATTATATGGAACCAAAGAATAACAAAGATCTTAGACTCAAATCATTCCAATATCATCTCATTCAAGGGATATTGTGCAGAAGGAATTATGATGGTGTTTTCATGATATGCCTTGAAAATAAATATGTAGAAAAGGTCTTATCTGAACTTGACGATGGCCCAACTGGTGGTAATTTTCAAGGTGACAATACTTGTCACAAGGTCCTCAAAGATAGCTATTACTGGCCTACTTTGTTCAATGATTCTAACGCGTATGTAGGAAAGTTTCAGGAATGTCAAAGGTTAGTTGGAAAGGAAAAGAAAGTTGCATTTCCCTTGCAACCTTTTATTATAGAACACCCTTTTCAACAATCGGGTTTGGATGTGATTTGGGAAATTAATCCCAACTCTTCTAAAATACACAAATATATCCTCACTTCTTCAGAATACTTCACCGGATGGACAAAATAAATCCCTTTGAATACATTCAATGAAAATCAGGTGATATCTTTCCATGAATATTATATTATCACTAGGTTTGGTGTCCTTGAGTCTTTGGTTTTTGATAATGCCAAGTAGTTTTATTCTTTGATATTAACTGAATATGCTCTTAAAAAAATCATTAAAGTTAAATATTCACCAAATTATTATCCATAATGGAATGGGTTGGGTAATTCAACCAATAAAAACCTAATCAAAATCCTAAAGAGAAATGTCAATGATCATCAAAGGAACTGACGTCTATCCCTCCGAAACACCTTATGGGATGATAGAGTAACACTTAATTCCTCTATTGGTAATTCTCCCTTCTTTCTAGTCTACATACTGTTAGCGTTAGAAGTCACTCCTGGATTGCTTGCAGGAGCAGAGCCCAACGCCCATCAG
>WSFP011570709.1:0-10767 GCA_009831015.1 Picea engelmannii
CATATGCTTGCTGCTGAAAGATCAGTCGTGTGTCTGAGTCCATAAATATTTCAAAAAGAGGCAGTCATCCTCTCCCTTGTCATAAGTGATCCTTCTCAAGGGGTTTCTGGATCTAATTTTGGTTTCTGTTGTTGCAGTCTATTGCCTAGGTATAACCTCAGATTAGCTTTTCTTTCTCAATTTCCTTGCATCTTTCTCTGTTAGAGTAAGTTTATGTACCTTTCAGGGGTTCTGGTTTTCAATACCAGTACTCCCTGCCTGAGCTTAGCTACTTGTCTTTCTTATCTTGAGAAGAAACAGAGGCACACGTGGGTTGTAGTGGGTCTGCACACATGCATACGCATCATGTCTTTAAGCAACCCGTGTGCATATGCTGGTTGTTGAAGCGAGAGTCGCATGTCTGTCTAGAAAATTTTGAGGAGGCAGTCATCCTCTTCCCTGTCAAGTTTTTACTTCCTAGGTTTTCTTGTGTCTTTTTGGTCTCTTTCATAGTAGTTTCAGTCTAGGTTGTGTGCCAGCATAGCTTGCTTTTGCATTTAAAATATTTCTTCCTTCGCTAGGTTTTTTTATGAGATAGTGAGTTAGTATGATCTACCTTTTTTGGTTGTCAGTAACTCCCCACAGTCTTTGGTTGGCCAGAATTCCTTTTTCACCTTATCTTGTTTTTATTTTTTCACCTTTTTTCTTCAGAAAAGAAGAAGACATACAGTTTTACATTTTCTTGTTTCTGAAGCATAATAAAAAAAAACAACACAAATTTGTTTTTACTTCTTGGTTTGGTTAAAGAATAGGTTGTTTGCATTAATCAATAGGAAAAAGATTGTTTTCATAAGTTCTTGGCTGATTGACTTAGGACATTAAGTAGCTCGTCGAGTGAAATATTGTTTTGATTTTTTTAGTTAAAATATCTCAGAAAGAAAAAGTTTGAAAAGTTGTTTAAAATATATATATATATATATATATATATATATATATATTAAAAAAGAGAAAATCCGAATTTGTCAAGATGAAGTTATTTTGTTTCCATCTTGTTGTTAATATTTTTTTTCATCTCTCAAAACATCACTAGTTTCACTTTCATAACCTTTGACTTAAGACAAGCCCAAAAAAAATTCACGATTAATTAAAATCAACTAGACTTTATGTTTTGTAGGGTACATCAACTAGTATAGGCTAGAGCCTTGATTTAGGATTGGAGAGGAAACTCTTTAAGGCTGAAAACAAACATAAGAGTCTATGCTATGGAGTGTAAAAATTTCAGTATCGTAAAAGTTATCCGGGACCCCCTCTAACGCAGGGGATAAACATGAGGTCATGTAAGAAAAGTTAGTGGAGATAACCCCTCCAAAGCCGGACCAAACGTAGTGGGGAACGCATATAGAGGGCTTGTCTTGGGATTTCGTTGATTTCATTTTCCACGAAGCTTTGTGGGTCTCGAATCCATTCGAGGTCCTCAGTCATCTTCCAGAACACTTGCTTTCAATATCCTTGATAGGTTTTGGGATTGATACCCTGCTCATTGCGATCCACCCGACAATCGACTGTAACCGCCTGGTGACTATTTGCACATTGGAAACCTAGTTTCCTACCTTTCTAGTGACCTACACAGGTGATTGCGGGGGTATATCGCGGTACCTAGGATAGACATCAGGCCACGCTTTGCAAAGTATACCTGAAGGGTGCTTCTGTATTCGAGTTTCACTTGCACCAATAAGTTGCTCTAGTGTTGGTTGCTGTAATTGTTCTTCCAACTAGTTAATGACTGCTTGTTTTATCTCATAGGTACTTTTTTAGTGCGTGTTGGTTTTCAAATGATTATAGATTACCCTAGTGTGTCTTTGATCTTCTCACACAGTGGAGTATCAGGAGTTTCGCTGGTTGTGAAGCCTTCTAGACCTTCCACTGGTTGACCTCGAAACCCCCCCGCTATCACTAAGGAGAAAATTAGACCAACAAGGGTCTTTTGAGACAAACGGGTTACAAAAAACTATGCCCAACCCATCTTTGAGAGAAGAACTTTCATTTCTGGAGGAACCAATCATTTCTAACCTTGGAGCAGAGGCTATTAGTCCTTATAACCCTCCCATCACTAATCTATCGATGCCCATCGTCGTACAGGTTTTACCTTACGAGTGTCCGGTAGTGTCACCGGCAACAATGGAAGCACACACTACCACTTCTTCAGGGAATACTGATATTTCCTTCACAACTGTCACTATTGGGGGTGTTCCACCTCCTAACCAACCATCGTCGGTCCAGGACACCATGGTATCGACTGCCTCTACCTTGGGCAGCTGTCTGATTCCATCTATGGTGGCGATCACTACTCTGTTTCCTCAGAACACGACAGGCTCTCCTTTCTCATACGGGATGTCTGGCTTTGGTACGAGTATTGTACTTTCCTCCTCCGCTCTACAAATTTTGGTTCTGGGGGTAGGTATTTCCAATGCTCCTTTGCAAGGATCTATTGGGGGCACTTCCACTCCCTTTATATCTTTCCCTTGTGGTGGGGGTCATATACCCCCTTCGTCCCCCTCACTCAGTGGAGTTCCTCAACACTCTGTCGGGCCTAACATAAACTTGTTTGGAGAAGGTAGTCAAGCACTAACTCCTTATAATATGTCAGCTGGTTCGACACCTTTCTCTTTGTTCGGTGTGTTTGGTAACAACGCTTTCTCGTCAACAGTCATTTTGACCGGGGGCAACCCCAGTTGTGGACAACCACATCCTGTATAGGGTACTATTCCTCCACAGGGGGCACACTTAGGAATTCCTTCCTCACGAGGATCTTGGAATCCATGGTAGGGACTAGTCCCCTTGCCAGGGATGTCGATCGGGGGTAACCCTTTCCATACCCAGTGGAACACAGAGCAAGGCCCAACACCTATGACCGTCGGATCGGCAGGGGGAAACCCCTCCCAAATTCCTTGGAATGCACTGCACGCTCAACCCTTTATGTCTTATTACGGGAATCAACATATGATGTCTCAACATGCACCCAATCCGTACACTGGTCATGGTCATGGTTATTACCAGAGCCCTGGCTAGCAACCTAACTTTTCCTAGCAACCTAATGCCAGTCAAACCCCAGGTTCCTTTCTCCCCAGCTACAATCCACAACCCAAACTATTGTTTTTGGCAACCCTGCACTTGCCAAATTTGACAAGGCTCTTAAATGACCCCATCTGTCATGATCCAAGTTTACCTCCTATGCCGACCAAGTTTCCTTCAGACATTTCAAAGTTTAAGGGTAAGCCTAATGAAGATCCTGGTGATCATGTGACTACCTTCCACTTATGGTGCTCGTCCAACTCATTAAGAGATGGCTCCGTTCATTTGTGATTGTTTCAATGCACTCTCATAGGGAGTGTTGCGAAATGGTACATCGAGATCGACCACTCACGATAATCTTCCTTCGGGGAATTGGCCATGGATTTCCTAAACCATTTCCAATTACCTATGAGATATGACATCGGCACCGAATTGCTAGCCAATTTCGAGCAGACAAAAGTGGACCATATCTTGGATCATATACGAGAATGGAGATGTCAGAAGAGTTTGATCAAAGTGCCAGTCCCACCACCATTCTTGCTCGAGTGGTTCCTTAAGTCTTTAGTACCCCAGTTATCTAAAGACGTCACAACATCCAGAGTGTTTTCCAAGGAAGACGCGATAATGAGAGTGCAACAACTAGAGCTAATTTACTCTCAGTCAAGTTTACTCTACGAGATTTTTCCAGATGCACCAAGGTAAATCCTTGATAAAACCAGGCAAATATCTAGACCACATGTTGATGGCATTATTGGTTCGGCACAAACCAAGCCCGTTGATCCATTGTCAACTCTATTGCAACAATTGTCGATACAACAAACAGCGGCCAGCCAAACCACTGGTTCAGCTGCTCCCCCTACCCAAAAGTTGGATGTACACAGTGTGCAAACGACAAACCCAAAGGCCACCTAGTAGCCTGATGGAAAGAAGAAACAACGAAAAAAGGTAAGGGGGGTAAGAAACCCACCGATAATGCTGGCAGGGGAGACACTGAAAAGAAAACGTCAAAGTATCCTTATAATCTTTGCAAGGAAGACCACCCGACCCATCAGTGCCCTCGGCTTGCAGAGGCCCAGAAGTTATTAGCACAACAACATCCTGTCGTGTTAACGAACTTGTTCCCACATGGGAAAAATCTAACTCAAACCTCCTCGAGGGTGGAAGGGGGCAGTCAAGGACCCTCTTCGTCTTCAAGTAATCCTTCGTCTGCAAACATGTATATGATGAAAGGTGATTCCTATATAATGACTAGAGCACCTAATTATGGAAATCCAAGAACCTATGAGAAGGTTAAAGAAGCCGAAAACCCACCTCTTACTCTTTAGATTGAGAATATGTTGTTTGAAACAATGACACGCATCCCCAAAGGTGCTTTCAAGAAAGCTTCTTACAACCCAAATGCCAGGGTCACCTAGAAATACTCTATGGTGGAGGATTTATCACAAACCCATTGTGCGATGTTTGCTTTGGAAGTCCTCCAGAGTTGCCCTTCCCAGAGAAAGTCCCTGTTAGATTCCTTGGGCTCTACCGAGACTTGTAATCTGGGAACAATCATGCTTGATACCTCTGACTTAAAACCTCATCTTCCTTACCACATCACTTTTCAGATAGTAGTGGCTTACACCATGAAAACCTTTACCCGAAATATTTTTCATATAGTGGTAGATGAGGGTGCCTTGACATGCATGATGTTTTGGCATGTTGGAAGGCCATCAGCCAACCCATTTTGTCTTTGTCACCTATTCTACTTACATATTTTGATGGTCACTCTTTTTTCCCACATAGGATCATCCCCTCTTTCCCCATGTAGTTAGGAGGTAAAACCATCTGTGTCGAAGTTGAAGTGGTCAATGCGTCTCTCGACTACAATATCTTGTTAGGCAGGAGTTGGACCTACGTTATGCAAGAAATGGTCACAACAATGTTCTGGGTCTTGTTGTTTCCTCATCAGGGTCGAATTGTGACCATTGATTAGTTATCCTTCTCCCGTCCTGACCCTTCATCGGGAGTCTCCATGGTCCCAATGATTGATAACCCCTAGCCTAGCATCATCAATGTAGGGATTGGTTTGTGCCCATCATTGATGGGTACTTTCGGTTACCCGCCTCCGACCAGCAAAGTTCATTATATGACAGCTACTCCTGACCATCCTCGGGTGGAAATTTTTCAAATATCATCATTTCGCATGACGTACTTTCACGATCCATGGACCCTTCCTTCCCCATATGCTACGATGGAAGGGACAGAGCACCATGGCATGGCCATGCCTTTTTCCATGGCAGAAGTTCCATACTCAATCTTTCAACAAGCTTCTGTCGACCCCGATCTGACTCCCGCACAAGAGTTAGATCCAGTGCTCGAGCCTATTTGGGCTCAAGGTTCTCTTGTTGATACAGATTCTTTAGACTTAGTCTTTCCTTCAGATGAAGCAATTATTGAGGAAATGACTAGTCTGGACAGACCCTAGGATGATCTTCATCATAGATCTTACTTCCTCCCAGGGTTAAGACAAATTGAAGCAGGAGAATTTACTCAGACCATGAATGGAGATAAAGATTGTCCTATCAATCCTTTGGCAACACACACAGTTTACGTTGAAGGAAATATGGCAATAATCACCGAAATGATACCTATTGACATATCCAGAACCCCTGGCGTCATGGAGAAAATCTTCGTTTGAGCAGATTGCTCTTTCGAGGAGATTCAAATCTACACAGATTTATTTAAAAAATTATGCGACATGTTTGCTTGGTCTTACGAGGAAATGCCAGGCATAGACCCAAGAATTGTTGAAGATGAAATCACGACTTATCTTGATGTCAAGCCGGTCTAGTAAAATCTTATTCCAGTCAATCCTAGAAAAGCAATAGTTATCAAGGATGAAGTAGAGAAACTACTCAAAACTGGTTTCATCTACCCCATACAATTGACTCAATGGGTGTTGAATCCCATGCTATTCAATAAAAAATAGGGTACGATTCACGTATGCATTGATTTCCATGATCTGAACAAGGCCTACCCAAGAGATAATTTCCCCATGCCATTTATTGACTAGATAGTCGATGAATGCGCCAAATGCAAGGCCTTTTCGTTCATGGATGGTTTTTTAGGATACAATCAAATACAAATCAAACCCGAAGACCAAAAAAAAACCGACCTCATCTATCCATGGGGTACATTCTCTTATTGTAAGATGCCTTTTGGTCTGAAAAATGTTGGAGCTACGTTTCAGCGGGCCATGTCTTTTTCTTTCCACGACCTCAAACACATAGTCGAGGCTTATCTCGATGATTTAGCATCACGATCTCGCAAGAGAGTTGATCATCCGAAACACCTCCGACTTATCCTTGAACAGTGTCACTACTACTAAATCTGCTTAAATCCAAACAAGTGTAGTTTTTGCATCACATCAGGTCATCTGTTAGGTTTCATCGCTTCGACAACAGGGATCATGGTCGATCCTCTCAAGGTTGAGGCAATAGTTTAATTTCCTCCCCTATGAACCATACCTCAGCTTCAGAGTCTATAGGGCAAAGCAAATTTTCTATGGAGTTTCATCGCAAAATATGCCGAGATCACAAAGGGTTTTATGCATTTATTAAATAAGGACATTTCTTTTCATTGGGATGAAGCCGCTCAATTCTCTTTCACAACATTGAAAAGTGCCCTCATATCAACCCATCTATTTCAGCCACCCAATTATAATAAAGATTTCTTATTGTACCTAGCCACTGCAGAGTCAACCATTGGTGTGGTCTTAGTTCAAGAGGATGATTTACTCTCAGAGTACGTGATTTATTACCTGAGCTGAGGCCTAGTTGGACTGGAACTCAATTACTCCCATATTGAAAAAATTGCGTTGGCAGCAGTTCATGCTGTCCAACGGTTCCATCATTATATTTTGTTTCGCAATACCACTGTCATTGCTTTCGTGAATCCATTTCAATACATATTGACATGATGATTCATCGGCAGAAAGATCAGTATATGGATAATTATCCTCCAGGAATTCGACTTGGAATTTGTTTCAGTGAAATCCAAAAATTCAATGGTCTTCGTAGAACTCATATCAGAACTTTCGATCGACTCAGGTGATGTTATACCCAACGAGTTGCCTATCAAAGGAGACATGTTTTTGTTCATGTCTTCTGACCCCTGGTCTGGAGATGTGCTTGTCTATATCCAGACTTTGAAGTGTCCCGCCTCTTTTTCTCATGATGAGTGTCACCGTATACGCCATCAGGCTAAGAACTATCTCATACTCGAGGACACATTGTAACATCGAGGTGTAGACTGCATCCTTCGTCGATGTCTCACTCATGAAGAAGTGGAAATCGTGCTTAACGATTGCCACACTGGAGCATGTGGTGGTCATTTGTCTGGGTTGGCAACAGCTCAAAAGATTCTATGAGTTGGTTACTTCTGGCCGACATTAATCAAATATTGTGTTGAATCGGTCAAGAAGTGCCACCCTTGTTAGATCTTCTCTCGGAAGATGAGGGCACACCCCGCTCCCATGTTTCCTGTTATTACCGTTGGTCCCTTCACTAAATGGGGGATTTTTTACACTACATGCAACCCCCCTTCAGCAAGGGGGCACCTCTATATCATCGTAGTAGTAGACTACTTCACCAAGTGGGTTGAAGCTATGCCAACATTCAAAGATGATAGGGAGACAAAAACTCTCTTTTTGTTCAACCAGATAATCGCACAGTTCGACATCCCAAGAAAGATTGTCACTGACCATGGTAGTCACTTTCAGAACAAAATGATGATCGAGTTAACATCAAAGCTTGGGTTGAGGCAAGAACATTCCTCACCTTATTACCCCCAAGAGAATGGTCATGTGGAAGCTATAAATAAATCTCTTAAAACCATTCTACAACGTACGATCAATTCAGCCAAGTCAAATTGGCATTTGATGTTATATTCGGCATTATAGGCTTACCGAACTTCTGTTAAGACTGCAATCAGTTTCTCACCTTTTCAACTCGTTTACGGGCTGGAAGTAGTCTTTCCTATAGAATGCCAAATCCCATCATTAAATTTGGCAGTACAATTACTGCCAGATACTTCACCACTTGAAGAACGATTACTATACCTCAAACAACTCAATGAACAACATTGTGATGCGGCCTTGTCTAATGAGTCTCACAAACAAAAAGTCAAGTGTTAGTATGATCGGTCCATTCATCCTTGGATTTTCTTTGAAGGTGACCTTGTCCTAGTCTATGACCAAGATAAGGACCCCATGGGGGCATGCAAGTTCAAACCCATGTGGTTCGGACCTTTCATCATGAAATAAGTACTATAGAAGGGTGCTTATTGTCTGGTGGACTTTAAGGGAAATGTTTTGATGAAGCCTAGAAATGGGCTCTACCTCAAGAAGTATTACTCATAGGAGGGTCGCCTTGGGTGACATTTTGTAATATATGTATAGTCTTTGTACTATTACTTTTTGGGTTTTTGGTTTTATGGACGTGTCATTTTTTATGTCATCTTTTTCACTGTGGCAGATGTCAAGTGAATCAGAGGTGTTTGTTGGATTTGTGGACGGTGCTAATCGGCACACTCAAAGGCTTGCCTCCGCAACTTGGGTGATTTTCACACCTCAGGTCCAATTTTTATCTTCAGGAGCTATATGTTTAGGTGACACCATAAACAATGTCGTTGAATACAACTCAGTTATCGAGTTACTTCGTGACGCTTTGTCACTTGGTATCTCTCACCTCCGAGTCTATTTAGACGCTTAGCAGGTTGTGTCTCAATTAAATGGAGTATACCATGTTCATGATCCTACTCTACACCGACAATTCCTTAGGGTATGTCTCTTAGAACGATGTTTTGATTATATTTCATATTTTCATGTTCCTAGGAGATTAAATCAAGTTACAGATACTCTAGCTAATCAAATATTAGATTGGCATCTTGCACACATGTAAGAAAGACACACACATGAACATGTAAAATACATTTGTAAATTAGATGTAATCCATAAGACATAAAAAGACATAAAAATCTATATATAATATCAACATATTAGATCACATGGGTGGATGCAAGCGCCTCAAAAATATGTCCAGTAGAAAGTCACATGGCTTATGCCCTAAAAAATATACAAGTATTTCCCTTGGCATGTAAGTTGTCCAGCCTAACTAAGGATGGGGCCTATTGGCCCTATTATAATGATCAACACTGTTTTCCAAACGCCGAAAAAGCCAGACCCACGTACGTGGTGCCCCCACTACATGAGGTTGCATGGATGGCAGCAGATCCTTGATCTCTACCATGGGGACTGTGCGAGTAAGTGAGGTAAAGTTCCACTCTACACATCTCAAAACTCTCTCAGCCTCACCGGCTGGAGGTCACCCTGCTACTACTGGTCCACTAGCTGCGGCTAGTGCAGCCTCTGGTCGAGGACGTCAACTAGTCCTCGCAATATCCGCTAGATGCACTGGTCCCACATATGCACACAACAAACACATATCTATCAATTACTCTGGTATACAAAAAAATGGCATATATAAAAAAAACATAAAAATAAAAATAAAAACAATTGAAAAGCAAACTTACCTACCTCTCCTCGTACCACTCTGGGAGGTACACCCATGTCTGGGTCCCTAGAAAAGTCAATTCTGGCATAGGGATGGCCCTATATTATCGGAATCTATCGAGGCCACCAATCGAAAAAATTGTCATCGAAGGCCTCAATAGTCCTCCCTCCCCCCTATCACGGCAACAACACTGCCCATATGTTTACTGTTGGAGAAGAGGCTATATGCCCTCGTACTATCTCCCTCAGGATAAGACTCAGTACTCTCTCGAAGAAGAAAGCACAAATAACAGTCCCAAACCCAAAGTTCCTTTTCCTCCGCATGCGACACTCTATAAGTTGCCTCTTCATACATTCTAGTAAAGTGGTACTCCAGTCAAAAAATTGTGCATTTAAGCACTGAACCGCACAATTCATGTGTGCGTGGGAAGCCTGATGCAAAGTTGTGAATCCTGTAATCCACCCAACAAGAAAAACTATCACTTTTAGTGATAGGTCTGAGATCTTGTTTATTGGTACCTGAGTGCCCATCTTATTTGTACTAGCTTCACAGTGGAGTCCAATCAACTCCACTATATTGTGTGGCCCTAAGGGAAAAGTGTGAAAATTGACTGGTTCCCCTCTCCTCGAGAGGCCAGTCAGAAAGTAAATATCCTCAGTCGTTGGAGTCAATGACTGTCCCTCAAGCATAAAGGCCTCTACATCAGGATGCCAATAATCAACTAAGGTGTTCAGCAGCCTAGGTTGTTCCCGCATGAAAGGACACTGGAAGAACTTTAACAAACCACATTGCACCAATGTGACAGTAGCAGCAGGGTCCTCACCGACCAAAAAATCAATATCCTCATGCCCCCTCTCCCTCCAGTGAACATACATCCTACAATCAACAAGTCCAAGGGGGATTATTCCTTGCACTCTTTAATTTTTTTCTTATCTTAGACGGTACACACAATCTGTAATGCACATAGTCACGTGTGCACGCGTGCAGTATTTCCTCTGCACGCGTGTACGTAGGGCCGGCCTTTTTAAAGGTCAGCACCCCCTCCAAAAACAAAATGAAATGCTTAAATGGAGTATGGAATTGCAAAAGGGGTTAGTATGTACTTACTTGGTCCAAACGGAGGCTCGTTCCGTCCACTGGGGCTCCCAGAATCAACTCTTTT
>WSFP011570718.1:0-10766 GCA_009831015.1 Picea engelmannii
TGAAAATGTCTCCTTGGTATATATAGGAGACTAGGAGGTTTAATGGCCTAAAGCCGACATAAATAAAATAACATTACTAATCTAAATTACAACTAATGACCTAAAGCTGACATAAATAAAATAACATTACTAATCTAATATGCCCCAATTAAGTGGTAATGAGCCAATATTAGGGCTTAACAGACAAGTAAGAATCTGGTTTCGAGGTCTCCGAGTAGGATCCTTATGGTCATACAATGATTTAGAAAACATTTTTTTAAGACATTGGGGAGAAAAGAAAGACCATATTTACTATTTGACTGAATTTGAGGTATTGAGAAAAAATAATCCTGAGTTGGTTCCTGAATTTACTCAGATATTTAACAAACTTTATCATAAGATCCCATCCAAAGTTAAACCCTCTCAACCTGTAGCAAAGGTAACTTTCGCAGGGGATTTTGAACCCATTTTTTCCCTACTTTTAAGAGAGAGAATATATGCTACTCTAACAAGGATGTAAGACAATGCCATAGAAATCGAATCAAACATGATGGGATCTGGTAAAATAAAATCCAAGGTTGAGACAGGGACTAAAGAACCTAAACTCTTCAGGTAACAAGCAGGTCCCTCTGTATCTGGGAGATCTTCGGAAGAAAAAATGGATGACATGGCTAAGATAATCAAATATTTGTCAAACAAAATCTCTAGAATGGAACTAGACCAAGCCAAACCTGATCCATTCGCCATAAAATATTTTAGGAGGAATCATAACCCCTAGAGTAAAAAACGAATATCAAAAAATCCAAGCATTGTTTAAAACAAAATTTTTTATGCAAAGAGATGATATGAAAAACTATGAGGGATTAGAAGAGGACATAAATAACCTTAGTGATGAAAACATGGAACCTCATTTAACTAGACAGGATTACGAAAGGTCTCTAGACCAAGAACCGTTGTTTAGTAATGAGGAAATTATAAATAATTTGGGAGACTCTACATATCAAGGAATTGTCGATTCCATAATGGTCGAGCTTCAACAGAAGTATAATTTAATGCCTAGAGAAACTAATACTACAAGTGTTCCACCAAAAAAGATTCTATCAAGAAATAAATTGAATGAAACAATTGTTACTAAACCAATAGTGGAAACACAAGTTGCCCGAAACAAAACAGTTGAAACAAAAGCAACACAAACTAAGAAAACATAAAATACCGAAGCACAAACTTTAACCAGGGAAAGAGAGAAAACAAATGGAGGTTTTAGTTTAGAAAATGAAATAAATAAAATTAAAATCCCCATGCCCCTGGTTGAGATTGTCAGGAATCCCATTTATAAAAAACAGATTGCTAAAATGATCAATTTTTCTGATGCAGAATGTCATGCAGAAATGATAAATTTACAAGATGAAAAGCCTACTATTGTGTTTGGTCCACACATTGAAAATGCTAAAGATTATGTAGCTCCTTTTTATATTACCTTAACTGTGCATGACCACTTACATCACAATTTCATGCTATATTCCAGGGCTTCTCATAACTTAATGCCTAAAGTAATTATGGAAAATTTAGGCCTTGAAATCACTAGAAATTATCAGGACTTATACTCGTTTGATTCGAGAAAAGTTAAGTGTATCGGCATGATCAAGGATTTGGTAGTGAATCTCGCATAGATTCCTGTAAAAAGTATACTTATGGATGTAGTATTTGTTGAGGTCCCCGCCAAGTATGGCATGATTCTATCTACATTGTGGGGAAAAAAATTAAGAGGATCACTTCAACTAGACATGACGTATGCTATGATCCCAATTTTTGGTGGACAATTTGCTCGACTGTACAGAGAGACTAGACTGGCATATACTATAAGTGACACCCAAAACCCAAATAATTATCCATTCTATGTTGTAGATTAGGATCTAGGAAATTGTATTCTATCAATAGATGATGATTTTGATGAATGTATTGAAGAAGAAAACAAAAAAATAGAAAAACCAAAGAAAAGTTTAAATAATAGGGAAGGAGTATGAAAAAAAAAATTGATGGCGCTTCGTACTGTGAAGGGGCAGGAGTTGGAGTGTTATTCATTTCACCCAGAGATGAGTATGTCATCCCCTTTTCATACATATTGCAATGGGAAATTAATTATACTAATAATGTCCGTGAGTACGAGGCTCTGGTCTTAGGACTAGAGGCCGCCAGGAAACTAAAAGTTGAAAACCTAATAGTTTATGGTGATGCAAAACTTATTCAAAAACAAATAAAGAAGTAATATCAAGATAAACATCCAAGGCTGAGATCATATAGAAATTGAACCTAGGATCTGATTGATAATTTCTTCTCATCATTTAACATGCATCACATTCCCAGAATGGAAAATCAACAAGAAGACTCCTTGGCCAAAGCAGTTGTGATGTTTATGCGGCCTACTGTCCTAAAGCTAAAGTATCATATAGAAATGAGCAATACCTTCAATCCAAAATAATGTGCAACACTGGCAAGTCTTTGAAGATGACGAGTAGGTTAAATAGTTTCTAGAAATGGTTGATGAATTCTCTGAGACCCATATAGATCAAGAAAACTAGAACGATCATATTTGGATCATGCAGGAAGGAGAAGATATTGGAAATTTTCAAGATAATATAGTGAATCATCAAATGCTTGTACTTAAGAACAATCATATCCCAAGAGGTTTGATAACCTTAGAGATATTGTTTGACAAATATGACATACCATTTAAATATACCCTATGACCTCAACCCAAGGAGGTTGAAGACAGTGACATAGGAACTAAAGAAAAACCTAAGATAGTCAAGTTATCTAAATACTTTCTAGCTCAGGTGAAGAGTGAATATGTCGAATTTCTTAAATAGTACAAAGACGTCTTTTCTTGGTCCTATGATGATTTAAAAACTCATGATACCTATGTGATTGAACATAATATTCCTTTGAAGCACGGTATCAAATCGTTTAGACAAAAGTTGAGACAGATCAATCCTATCCTCTTGCTAGTAATAGAAAGAGAGGTCAAGAAGCTTGTTGACACAAATATTATTATTCCACTTAGGTATTTCGAATGGGTAGCAAATTTGGTACCTGTCAGGAAGAAAAGTGTATAAATAAGGATTTGCATGGATTTCAGGAATTTAAATCGATCATCTCTGAAGGATAACTACCCATTGCCAAAAATGGATCACGTCCTGGAAAAAGTAGTGGGATCTAATAGAATGTCAATGATCGATGGTTTCTCATGTTATAACCAAATTGTTTTCCACGAAGACGATAAAGAAAAAACTGCATTCACTACTCTATGGGGAACTTTCATGTATTATAAAATGTCGTTTGGTTTAATGAATGCAGGAGCCACTTTCCAAAGAGTGATGGATATAGATTTCATCGGTGAGAGAGATAAAATTTTTGTTATTTACTTAGATGATCTAACAGACTTTTTGAATTCTGATGCAAAACATCTAGTTCATCTCAAACAAACCTTTGAGAAATGTCAAAAATTTGGTTTGTCTCTAAACCCTAAAAAGTCTCATTTTTATATGCAAGAAGGTAAACTTATGGTTCATATAGTTTCAAAAGATGGAATCAAGGTTGACCCCAAGTGAATCGAGGCTATCGACACGATGAACATTCCTAGAAATAAAAAAGAAATCCAATCATTTTTAGGAAAAATAACTTTTTTGAGAAGGTTTATCCCTAACTTTTCTAAAATTGTCAAATTAATCACAGATATGTTGAAGAAAGATAGTGAAATCAAATGGACTACCAGATCCAAAGCATCTTTCAAGTGAGTTAAGAAAGCCATAAGCGAAGCTCCAATATTAGCTAGTCCTGACTATACTAAAGAATTCATGATCTTTTCTTTCACATCAGAACATATTATATCAATTGTACTCCTGCAAAAGAACGAAGAAGGTTTCAAGCAGCCGATAGCCATTTTCAATAAAAGTCTCAGAGATGTTGAATTAAGATATGATATACTGGAAAAACAAGCTTACGCGATGGTGAAAGCTCTCAAATATTTCAAGACATATGTGTTGCATTCTAGGATAATCGCTTATGTACCAACAAGCTTTGTCAAAGATATATTGGTACAACCGAACAGTGATGGTAGGAGAGGTCGGTAGTTAGCCACAATTCAAGAGTTTGATCTGGAAGTAAAACTGACCAAGCTGGTCAAAGGTCGGGCTCTGGAGAAATTATTAGCATAATCAAATTTCATAGCACTCGGGATAAACCACCTAGAATCACACGAATATCTCCCATACATAGAGGAAATTGACGATCAAACTCCTACAGTCCAGATCGAAGATAAATTTTCTTCCTCCGATTGATATTGTGATATTGTTTCATACCTCCTCACCCTTCATTACCTTAGTGACATGACCACATCCAAAGGAAAAACATTGAAGTTACACGTAGTTAAATATTGTATCATTGAAGGTCAACTATACTAGAAATATCCTCTAGGTTTCTTGCTACGTTGTTTAATAGAACCTAAAATAGAGAATATCATAAATGAATTTCATGAAGGAGTGTGTGGAGGACATCATGCCTGGAGGGAAACAACATACAAGATTCTAAGAGACGGATATTATTGGCCAAAACTATTTAGAAATGTGAATTCCAAGGTCAGAGCCTGTAACCCTTGCCAATTGTTCTCTAGTAAGCAAAATATCCATGCATTACCTTTAGTCCCAGTCAAAACAGAGGCTCCTTTCCAACAATGGGGTCTGGACTTCATTGGAGAAATCCACCCAAAGTTAAGCACCCAACATAAATGGATTTTGACTGCTATCGATTATTTCACAAAATGGGTTGAAGCCATTCCAACTCAGAATGCCATTGATTCAGTAGTTATTAATTTTTTGAAGGAGAACATCCTATCCAAATTTGCCTGCCCCCAAAAAATAGTTACAGACAATGCCCAAGTGTTCAAATCTATGGAAATGGTAAAAATTTTTCAAAAATATAACATCGTACTAGGACATTAGACAACCTACTATCCTCAAGGAAATGGGTTAGCTGAATCGACCAACAAAATTTTGACGAATATAATCAAGAAAATTTTGACAGAGAACAAGAAAGCTTGGCAGGTTCATCTAAAGTACGCCTTATGGTAAAACTGAATCGACACTAAGAAATCGATAGGCATGTCTCCTTTTCATATGGTTTATGGTACTGATGTCGTCCTCCCCATCAATCTCGCCCTTCCTGTGATGAAGTTGTGGCGAGACGTAAAAAAGGAGCCAAATGAAATTACAAGGAGGATAAACTAGATAATCGAAATCCAACAAAACATGGCTAAAATAGATGACAGACTTTAAAAATACCAAGATAATATGAAATCCATTTTCGATAAAAAAGAAAAAGAGAGGGAGTTTCTTCCATATGATCTAGTTTTAAAATGGGATGCCAGAAGAGAAGATGCGGGAAAACACGGTAAGTTTGATCACCTCTGGTTCAGACCATTCAAGATCGCAACTATAGAGGGAAAGAATTTGTTCCTACTAGAAAATCTCAATGGAAAAAATTTTGACGTCCCTATCAACGGGCGTTATCTAAAACATTTTATGCAATAATCTTGTTTTACATTACCATTGTATATACCGGTTTGGTTTCTCATTTAACTTTGCAATTTAATTTTCTTTCTTTCGCAAATTATCTAAACTTTACTTTTTGTAAATAAACCTATGTATTATGCGATATAATAGATTCAAAATATAACATGTCTGTACTGTATATCATTTCTATTTCTACAAAATTCACTAATTTTTTCTATCTTCATCCCGTGCAGAATGCTTACTATTAAAAGAGAAATGAGATGGTATCAGAATCCAATGCTCAATTTTCAAGAGATTTATTTTCTCTCAAAACAAGTGATGAATTAAAATTTTCTTTGATTAAGAATGTAAGTGGAATCCGACATGAACTTATATACTTAATATTCAAGCTAAAATGCGAAAGAAATTCTAGCGAACATGAACAAGGTTCCACTCACTTAAATATAATCACCTGATCAAAGATCAGAAAAGTATACATCTGTAGGTTTCTGAGTCGAGAGAAAATAAAAGAAAATAAAAATAAAAAGGACTTAAAAAGTTAATCTTGAATAATCAAGAAGTGCACTCGTGTGAAAGCAAATCTCTGTTATGCCGAACCCCCCAAATCCTAGTTATGTTTATTTTGCCTATCTTCAATCTTTTACCCTATTTTGATTCTACTACCTGGCGTTAAAACTTCATAGAAAGAAAGAATTTATATTCCTCTTATTCTAACTGAAAAAAAGTATGTCTAGGATAATCTTGATAACTTTAGCTCTTCTAACATATTTTAACTGATTAGTTCGCTCAAGGCCAATTGCTAGAAAATTAAAAGTTCCCATAAGATCTTACTTATAGGAGAAGATGTATTGAATATCGGGAGAGAGTTAGTTCAGAGTACAATCAGAAATTGTCAACAGACCTTCATTGTCAAATCTTAAGCATATATCATCCTTGTATAATACATACAAATTTATTTCTCCCACTTCAATATTATAAAAATATAAGACATATGGTGAAAGGAAATTCATATAATGATTTCCCCCATATAGTCTAAGACAAATGGTGAAAGGAAATACATAAATTGATTCCCCCATTTTTTCCAAAAGATATGATGAAAGGAAATTCATGTAATGATTGCCCTCATCTCAATGAAATGCGAAATGCAAATTGAAGTGGTGAAAGGAAATTCAATGGGAGACGTAGATAACTTCATCAGGGTACTGAACATCCTCGTTGGTAGTGAAGAAATATATATTATATTTGTAAGGTTGTCACACATGTATTAACATACTCTGGTATCTAGTTCTCTTTCCGATAATATTTAAATTCTAAACCGACAAGGGATTCCCTAAATAAATCGTTAAAATTATTGTTCCTTGATGTGAACGAAATCAACCAAAGTCTGATACTTCAGTTAAAGTCACTTTGATTATATTAAGAAAATCTAAACTTAGTTTCAAGAAAAGGAAACTTATTAATATCCTAACTTGAGGTAAATAATTGATTATGTTTTGAAGGATTTCTAAGACTTGACTGAAGTCCTATTTTTCTCTGTATGATTATTTCTTTTCCCCAAAGGTGTTTCCTAGAAATATAGTGATGACTCCATTCACCCAATAAAGGAACTTGGTCTATTGTTCTTCCATGCCTCACAGGGAGACGCAATCCCTAGATGGAGCCTATGCTGGAACATTTATAATCCTATAACCTTGAACTTTAAACCAAAACATCTCTGGTTAAATCATAACAAGGCACATGTGATAATCACTATTGATGAAGTTCCTCAGATTGATCAGACGATCCTAATCTCTTCGGAGTGGTGGAGTCACCTGATTATTAAGTAGCCAAATCACTAAAGGTTGCTTCGGAGTTTCTCACTTTGGGATTTTCAACAAGTCTTAACTTTAAAAACCCCGAAACCTGAAAGAATTCATTATCACTCTTTCAAAAACTTTCAAAGGACATGAGGCATAGTACACATGTATCTTTTGAGTCTTCCCTGGGTTGACACGTAGCATCCATTTTCGACATTTTCCACTGAAGATTCGTACGAATCTGAATAACACGTGGCACCCCCTGGTCTCGACACATCATCTAAAATGACGTCACCCTTAACACATCACTACAGGTAACGACCCTTCAGAAATATAATGACGAACTAAATCACAAATCCACGAGGCAGCAAAATGTCGAAATATTAAACCTTAATTAGTTAAGTTAATCTCAGTTAAAAGACATTTAATAACTTCGCACTTTAGAAGTTCGGATGTTTATCATACATAACATATTGAAATCTCTGAAGTCTGAACTTCCAAAACACTTCAAACTTAAACAGGGTTAATTAAAACTAAAAAATGATTATCCGACAATTAATCATTTCGCAATTTTGGGCTTCAGGGATTCTATCTCAAGCTACTGTTAAAAGACTTGAAGTCTGAATACCCGAAAATACTTAAAGTTAAACAGGATTTCATTAATATTTTAAGCATGGGTGTTTGATATTCTATAGCATGGGCTCAAAAATTGCCCAGACGATTCAAGCGATGAAGTAACCAAAACTCATGAAACCAAACTCAGGGACATAGCTCAGTCAGGGCTACACAAAATAGCTGAGTGACCGAGACTTATGTCATATAACGACATGATAGGTTGGGACTTGGAAAATGTTGACATTTCAACCAGGAGCATTTACAACTCACATAAGGTTGTTGTTGGGTCCTTTCAATCGGAACACATACAAGTAATGTATAAACTATCCCCCTTTTTTAAATATAACTACAATGTTGCATTCATAATGGAGTTTGAGAAACATGAATGTAAGCAATATGATAAAAGAAACCCTAATTTAATCAAGGACTAGTGGGGGCACCCACAAAAATTCAAAGCTGACTCTCACGACATTTATGCGACAACATCATTAGAAGCCCATATGATCTATGTGGCTATGATGTTATGTAGGCTATTCAGGAAAAAGGACTCTGCTCATTTCCCATTGGCATGGGTACCAATTATACATGAAGTGGCCGAGGGCTACTCTTTCAACTAGGCCAATATGTTATCAGACAACCTAGTTAAGGAAATCACAACTCCTCTCTTTGTTTTATGACTCCTTTCCCTCTGATTAGCTGGAGTTGGACCTCGACCAACGCTGAACCTATCCATTTCTATCATTCCAAGTTGTGGGAAGACAAAGCCAGATATTTCTTCTATGAAATTTTCCATTATGTAGTAGTGCCTCTTCATATCGCCTTATATGATTTCCCACCTCCCAAAGTTTCAGACATAATCATGGAAAACCTGGGCAAAATAGCAGACCGAAACGTCGAAGAAAATTTTTCCTACATCATATTTTTCGAGTGTTAGGCTCCCCCCCCATGCTCTTCTAAATTTTTTACCAGATCGACTAGTGTTTCAAGAAGTGGCATATCAAATCGTGGCTAGGGGCATCAGAAAGGAATTGAAAGAGGCCCAGAAGAAGGTATGGCCAACCTTCCCTCGTTAGGTTGGTATGTTTTCGTTGTTAGACTTCGGCAATTATAAGGTAGAGGTTGCAGCTCTAGAGGATGTCAAGTTAGTTTACATCGAGTTTAAAAGTCATGATCCACTCAAAATCGTGGAAAACCTCTTAGCTCAGTACAAATTGAATAAGTATATACACGAGAATTCCCCACAGGATGAAATATTCAGGGGAGCCAGATTGATGCAGGAGCATCATAATCAGTCAAATGAGTGTGGAGGCGAAAGACAGTTGGAAAGTGAAACATGCATTTTCACGTTTTGAAATATTTTGAAAGTTGAAGGGATAGGATATAAATGTAATAGCTAGAAGTGTATTTGCATTTATGACTGGATGTTGAAAATAGATCGTGAGCGATTTTCTCTCATCTGTCAATGTAAAAGGCATTTAAGTCCAGTTAATGAAAGTAGGTAGGTTTGAATTAATAGATTAGATAGTTTAGAGAGTAGGAGGGAAAATGGATATAGACACCATCACCATTGTATCATTGTAGTATTGTACCATCAACATAGAAAAGAAGAGGAGAGTTGTAGCAGAGAGTTAAAAGGAGAAGTCCATGTACAAGAGCTTTGAATCAAATTTCATGGTTTTATGATGTTTTCTGTTTATACATGGTGAATGGTATGCTTACAGTTGTTTTAATATCTCTGTTATGTATTTTCTTTAATACTATGTTGAATGTTTGAAGTCTGGTAGAGAGAGAGAATGAGTTTCAATTGTTTCTCTTCCTGAGTGAGAGAAGTTCCTGCAAGGAGTGCAGTGAAGTATCTGCAAGGTGTGCATTGACAAAGTTCTGAGTCATATCTCAGAAAGATCAGGAGGGATACTGTTGTTCTCATTCCAGCAGAAGTGTAGGTGAAGCACTGAAGCTATGGAAGGTGTGAGCAGGCTAGTCGAGTCCTTATAACTTATCAACTAAGATTGAAGGTTGAAATATTGTTGTTTCAAGGAGTGCATAGAGTCAAAAGATCAAATACCCAGGAGTATTTAAATGTTTTCCACAAGGAGTGCATGCAGGAGTCCCTTTAGAGACTCGAGTTTACAAGTTAAATCTCAGAAGGGATAACACCTTTGAACACTTCAAAGGAAGATGGATATCGAAACACTTCAAGGGAAGGATGTTTGTTGTTTCACAGAGATTCTCGAGGAAGAAATCAAATGGTCGAAATTCTCCATGGAGAACTTGCAAAGCCGCAAGCACTGCAGGATCCAAAGAAGTTGCAAGGTGGTTAGAGGCAGGCAAACTCATCACTCTAGGATCCAGAATCAACGTGGACCATTGATCGTGCTTTGCAGAAACCATCAGATCATCTCAGTATCTCAGGGATCCTGACTACGAAGAGTGGAGCATAGAATAACGAAAGTCCCAAAGTCGTGAGTCACGACAGAAATCTCCGTGGAGTTTCAAAATTTCAACATTTTGCTTGTCGAAAAGAAGAGGAGGCAGTGTTTGGGATCGAGAGTTTCGAGCTTGCGAGAAGTAGAGGGAGAGATCCATGCCATTAGATCAAAGCCACAAGAGAGCCATTAGATCTGAATCTGTGTGGAGCATCACATATCAGGAATAAGGAGGGTAGAACAAATCCTTAGGTTGCGTGAATTCCCGAATAGCGACAAGTAGGAGCAACCTCTTCGCTATATCGCATATCAGGATATGAGAGGTTGAAAGAAGTCAGTTTCAATTTCAAAAGTCATGAGCTTACGATTTGTGAGGGCTCGTG
>WSFP011570721.1:0-10766 GCA_009831015.1 Picea engelmannii
GTCATATTCTAAACCTTGGGTTTCGAAATTGATCCAAATTTGAAATTGCACAAGCTTAGGATCCACCCCTTTTGAAATCATGAATGGGCCTATATAATCTATACATATGAATTATTGGTATTACAAGTTTCCTCAACATGTAGTAGGTTTATGGAGGACTAAAGACCCAAGGCCGTATTCTAAACCTTGAGTTTCGAAATTGATCCAAATTTGAAATTGCACAAGCTTAGGATTCACCCATTTTGAAATCATGAATGGGCCTATATACTCTATACATATGAATGATTGGTATTATAAGTTTCCTCCACATGTAGTAGGTTTATGGAGGACTAAAGACCTAAGAATTATGTTACCTAGAATGGCCATTTATGCCAAAGTTTATAACCAATTCATTTTAACTATGTACCCATCAACAAATAACAATTAAGCTAAGAGTGGAGGCCTCCATTCTCTTAAATCAAAGAAACAAATTGAGAAATGCATCGAGCTTATTAACCAAACTAGGGGAAGTTCTGAAGCATAGACGACAATTACAGAAAGAACAAAAATCACTAAAACGATTATGTTGCAAGTTGAAGAAAAAACCATCAAACAAGGCATACAACACATGGAAACTCAATCAATGAATATTGTCCTACACTAAAATTTGCATGGAAGTACTCATATCAAACAAGGGAATTGTGTGCCCTTCATTGAAAATAATTTCAAGTCAAGTTCAAAACATCTTAAAGTTGAACCAACACAAATTAGAGAACATCCAAGCTTGGAATTACCTCCAAATGCGAAAGAATCAGTCATCTTAGCTTGGTGGGTATATTATACACTTCTGGGCCACCAAACCTCTTCACTTACAATTTGTAGAAGTCCACAAGGAATTTATCAAACATTAATTTAAAAAGAATTCTTGCCTTCTAGATTGAGTCACTATCACTCTGGAAAAATGAGAGCAAATTTTGGTTGGAATCTCTTTTATTATCAAAAGCAACACCTAGAATTGAGATAAGTAAGTATTAATTGCATGGTGGATCTCCACACTTGAGTATTCATCTACCTTAGTCACTACCCAAGTCACTTATGTGTATAATTCCCCTATATTCATAGGGGTTGAAATATAAACATCAATGGCAAACCAAGTACCCTACGCCATATTGCTTATAATTAATATTATGCATGTGTGTGATGTAATGCTTACAAGATAGGGTAGAAACCATAAACTTAGAACCAATACCAAGTTAAACTTTATACTATTTGTTTGGGTTTACCACATATAAACACCAAGTCCAAAACATATGAAACTTGCCATGTTAAAGGGATATACATTTTATATCTTCCAAACCTTATGCCAAGTTTGTGGATTCCAATCTCATAATCATGCCACAAACATTGGCATAGTGCAACATAAAGTCTTATGCCTTTTCAAACAAAAATTGAAATGCCAACTAGCTCAAGAACCTTTTGTTTATTTCGTATTGAAATATTATTTAATATGTTTCTTATTAAAATATTGTTTAATATGGACACCCAAATAGAAATGCCAACTAGCTCAAGAACCTTTTGTTTATTTCTTATTGAAATATTATTTAATATGGACACAACACATATTTGGGGAAGTGATATGTTTTACAAGTTTGAATCTCAACCTTATATACTCGGGATCCAAACAATAGTTGAATAGTTACACAATGAGAGGGGAAACTCATTTTACAAACCTCCTTATCAAGTTAATCCTGCATTAAGTTTTACATTAGATCACAAGTAAATGAATATTGCAAGTGAGCTTAAGTGATATCCAATTGCTAAATTTTTAATTAAATAAAGTATTTAGGCAAGTGTTTTTTATCCCTAGGCGCTTAAGGGGTGAGAAAGTGCTTAATGTGGACCCTAGTCATTTAATTTGTGAGATGCAGATAAAAATGTGACTTTATGACTTTAGTGAGGGTGAGTGAAGAGATACCAAATCTCAGTTACTCATCTAATCCAATCTCAATCGTTGGATTAAGAGACCCCTCACCTACCTCATGAGGTCGATTAGGGTAGGAGGGTGCACCCTAGCTAGGGTGGTTGTTCATTTTTCATCTTTTGGAGAGTAAGAGAGAGCAAGAGAGAGGTCGAGCTTGAGAAGAGGCAGCATTTGCATAGATGGGCACGCATCCCAAGGCATCAAGCTAGCACGAGTTTCAAGGCAAAGTACGACATTGAATGCAGTCTGTATGGTACGAATTTCTAGAGGCTGTACAACCATTTATTATGTACAGAAATCAAGGCACCTACTGTCATTAATTTCTAGGTGAAATTTCGTACTGTCCGTACAGATTTTGGCATGATTTTCGAGGGTCGTACAACATAGTTTTCGAGAAGAAAGGGCACGATTTTCGAGGAGTTATTCCTTCTGCATATTCCGTACAGTCTTAGCAGAAATTTGGCATGAAAACTGAGACATCCCGTACAGCATTTATTGTTGGGACAGACGTACAGTTGTACGGATTTCTAGCACAAAAATCGAGGAGCTTTCCCAAGATTGTTCAGAAGGATTTTTGCAGAAAAAAGT
This sequence comes from Picea engelmannii, assembly GCA_009831015.1. Lineage (NCBI taxonomy): Eukaryota > Viridiplantae > Streptophyta > Pinopsida > Pinales > Pinaceae > Picea > Picea engelmannii. The sequence continues at coordinate 2,549 of WSFP011570721.1, forward strand.
CTGAGATAAGTTTTTGTAATTTCTGAAGATGAATATGTTGTAAAAGAAATTTCTCAGAAGCTCATAAATAATAAAAAAGCCCTCTCTCATTGGTTTTCCCCTTGTGGGTTTTTCCAGGGTCAATGTTAGACTGAAAATATCTGTGTCTATAATTTTATGAGTTTTATATGTTGATGATATTTTATTTCTGCATTATAAACAATGTTCAGAATCTTCATGTTTCAGTTCTGAAGTTATTTTTTCTGTTGAATTTTTATGTGCTGATATAAAACTGGGTTTGGGCATTAAACATTGGCTGAAAAATCAACGAAACTGAAACTGGGTTGGGGTCTGAAAATTTTACATGATATCAGACCTGAATTGAAAGGAAGCAAAAATTTCAGGAGTCAGGAAGTTGGGACAGCAATACTTCACAGATTTAATATATGTTGTAACTCATATATTAGGAATATAAGCAAAAGGGTTAAAATCATACTTTAGAATTCATATATTGAAAATATAAGCAAAAGGGTTTTAAAGTCAGTGTTATAACACTATTTTAAACATATTACTCTATACTTCTTAACTTTTCCTAACTTTTACATTAAAAATATATGAAAAACATAACCAAAAAGTTTTAAATTCATTTTTGTAACATTAATTTAAATATATTACTCCATACTTTTTCTAATATGTAAACATTACCTCATAACTTTTATATTAAAAATATATGCAAAAACATATTATTCACTTTCAAGTTGTAAGATTATAAACAAAAGGGTTAAAATCGTATCTTATAATTCATATATTGGAAATATAAAAAAAAGGTTAAAGACGTTATAAACAAAAGGATTAAAAACACTATTTTAAATATACCATTCATTTTCACACTTTTTCTCATGTTTAAACACTACCCTTAACTTTTACATTAAGAATACATGCAAAACATATTACTTCACCTTCACATTTTTTCTATGTCTTATAAAATGGTTAAAATCGCACCTTATAATTCACATATTAAAAAAAAAAATCTATCTCTTATAAAATGATTAAAGTCGCACCTTATAATTCACATATTAAGAAAAGGAAAAGGATTGAACTCATAAGTTTTCTAATATTTAAACACTTTAAAAAAAAAAATTATCCTAAATTTTTATTCAAAAAAACATTTGAATTTACAATGAAAACTATTAAAAGTTCATTTCCCAAAAAATCAATTTAACCAATCAAAATCAACAAAACCATCAATTAAGCATTACACAAACCTTTACATGTTTTTCCATAAATTTGAAACGCTAAAATATGTTTCTTTTCTTCATTAAAAGTTTTACATTCAAAGTTGAATATACTTTATTCAAATTTGAATATATTTTATATAATTACCTTAATAATTTAAATATTTAAAAAAAAAATAATTCAAATTTAGTTATACTATATGTAATTATCTTAGTTATCTAAATGTATATATAATTTTTTTTTTGTAAAATTTAGTTATATAATTATTTTAATTATAAATTTTTTTATGTAAAATTTAGTTATACTATATGTAATTATCTTAATTATCTAAATGTTATATATAATTTTTTTAATTGTAATTTTTTTTATGTAATTTTTTTTACTCATTTTAACATATTAAAAATTAAGTTATCTATGAGTTTATTTTATTTTCATCAACATAAATTAAATTAATTTTTATTTATTTTATTTTCCAGCTTACAATAAATTAAATTAAACTAACTGTTCTTTAAAAATTAAGTGATCTGTATGTTTATTTTATTTGCATCAACATAAATTAACTACCTGTTATTTATTTTATTTTCATTTTACAATAAATTAAGCTACCTACCCTTTTCACCTAGATATTCTTTATTTAATTCGTGATCAGTGACAGTATAAACTATCCTGAGTCTGCACAAGTCATTGATAGGAGCCATGGTGCCTGCCTGCTGCTTGGGGAGGTGGGTGGGATAGCAGTTTGAAGGCCATCTCTTTAACTATAGATCTCTTGGACAATAGCCCACAATAAATGGGCTAGTTTGAAGGCCATTTCTTTATTTACTTCGTGGTATTATTTATTTTATTCGTGATTTTATTTGTTTCAAGTAAGAATAAATTATAAAATAGTTTTCTGATTTCAATTATAATTTGTAAATAAATAAATGTCAAATAATATAATTCACATTTTCTTTCTAATGAAATAGTACAGATATTTTTTAAAAATATTCACGCCATTCCAAAATAATATAATTAACATTTTCTTTCTGAAATAGTATAGATATTTTTTAAAAATATCCATGCGATCCCACAATAGAAAAACAAAGTTCCAAAAAGTGGTTAACGTAATACCTATGCATCCCTAAAATGACACATTGACAAGGCTATGGAATTGGAAGTTTCGCATAGACTTTAAAGCTTCGCAACACATTGACAAAGCTCTGAGTGAAAATTACACATTGATTGCCCAGTTATGATTATGATTGAGTTGAAAACGTAAAACTTATGCATCCCTAGAATGACACATTGACAAAGCCATGAGTGGAAGTTTCACATGTAGACTTTTGGAACCTGCAATACATTGACAAATCTTTGAGTGGAAATGACACATTGACAAAGCATTTGGTGGAAGTTTTACATTGAGACTTTTAAACCTTTTGCATGACACATTGACAAAGGCTCTAAGTGGAAGTTTGGAAATGACACATTGAAATCTTTTCCATGACACATTGACAAGGTTCTGAGTGGAAGTTTCAAATTAAAATTGGAAATAACACGTGGACAATGTATTGAGTGAAGTTTCACATGGAAACTTTTAGAGCAATGTGAGCAATGTGTGGAAGTTTCAGACTTGTAAAACAAGAAATGAAAAATACATGACATTTAAACTTTCAGACTCTTAGAACTTGGAATGAAAAATATATAACATTTGAATTTTTTCTCAGACAATGAAGTATCAACTATAATTCATACAATAAAGTATCAACTATAATTAAAAACCACAAGGGACATTTTACCATATGCTAAATTCTAGTATGAAATCTCAACTCTTGCTTTTACCCGTATGGAATAGGAGATGCTGAGGTATTGAATTAAACATTGTGCCATATACTATAACATGTATTAGTTAAGTTATCAAAGAAACTTTAGTGTGCTCAGGAGAAGCATTCTATCATAAACATCTTATGAACCAGAATGAAAATTACTGTGCATACAACATTGCTGGAATTGGAGGTACTGAATTGAACATTGTACTATAACATAGATAGTGAATATATAAAATAAACTTCGGTGTGCTCAGTGGAAGGATACCAACATAAACATATAAAGACCCAGAATTAAACAATGACCACATACGATATTGCTATAATTGAACAATTCATAGCTCAACTCATTCTTCTATTTGGAATTTGTGGGTTTCCTTCTGCAAGCTTTCGCATCAAAGGGCAATGAAAGTTCATATGAATCCATAAACAAGTATAACTATCGTTAACCTCTCGAAGTCTCAGACAACGAATCCATAAACAAGTACAAACACCATTAACCTCCCAAAGTCCCAAACAGCATATAAAAAATGACATGATAAGCATTGGAGAATTATTACATTCCAGCTTGGAACTCAAGTATAAAAGAAAGATCTAATATACCAAAAAATGAAGCCTATCAAATGGCAATTGAAGATTTACAAAATGTCAAAAAGCATGTGTTTAGTTTAGATTAATTACCATATATAATAGGAAAAAAAATAGGAGCTAAATTTCATCAATGGACTAATTTTCCATTTTTTTTTCAAAAATATTTGAAAATTTTCATTTTTTTCTAAAATGTTTCGTACAAATTCTATAGGATAAAACTATTTTACTCTAAAATTCGCCAAATTTTATACAAACTATATAAAATCCTTTAAAATTTGAATTATTTTACAAAACAATTGCCAAACATTTTATGTTGACATTTTAAGAATAAAAGTTCCTACACTTTAAGATAAGTATGAATCCTTAAAATTTTCCCTGATATACAATTATATATTCTATTGTAAATGCATATCCGTAATTCTTCACACTATCCTTGTTGGACGAAGAGTCTAGTGAGTAAGCATCAATCCCTACTCTAGATAGATTAGTACAACGGGAAGTAATGCTACAGCAAGATCAAGTGTCAAACCACATAAGCAAAGGCAGCATCAAAGTACAAAATATGCATGATAATAAGTAGTTGTGGTACGGGATTTCCTGGCACCCCAAGGATGGAATTGTGAGTTGTTGAAATGAAGTAGATAATAAGAAGGCCAAAACTGTGGTTTGCATGAAGTCCAAACAACAGAGAATGCAACAAACATGTTAAAGAGGGCTATCCTTGATGTTGTAAGGCAAGGGAGAAGAGTTTTATGATTTATCAAAGAAAAAAACGCTGATGCGGTAAGCATGTTTTTTAAAAGTTAAGAGCATTATCGTAACTGGCTAACATTCAAGGAAGAACTCTTCAGCTAAGGCACTGTGCGCACTGTGCACTGTGGGTGAAGGTATTTATTCCACGCATCTAGTCCCAAAAACTTGAAATAACCTATTTACCTGAGTAAAATGGCCCACAAAAGGCAAACATGTCTATTGGGTTAGTTGAATTGACAAAAAATACAATCATTCCTTACTGAAGTAACGAGTTCCATCTCCTTAGATACCCCCTTCGTCTGATGAAAGTCAAAGACAAAAATATATCGTAATGTTTAGTTTGACAATTATGTAAGGCTGCTGAGATTCCAACCCAATGGACCCATTCTTGTATAAAATACAAGTTTGAATAGAACGGGGACTCAGTTTAATCAGTTTGTAAAAACATGATATCTTGATTTGATTCTGATTTCATAAATAAAATCCAGTTTCATAGCCCTTTAGGCCGGCAACATCGTCATTCCTTGTAGTAAAGAAGCCAAAAGTACGGCCACAAGAATACCCATCAATGGAGAAACTGCAGATTGGGTTCACACGAAATACCTGTAGTTCGGTATCAAGTCACAATCCGATGATTATGGAACATTTGCAAAGTTACGTCATAGCAAATGGATTCCTAAGCTGTTTGTGCCTGGTACAGGCAAGAAGCAGGATTTTCAAGGTTTACATTGATTGCCCTCTCTTATTTATTTAGTAGATAGCATTTAAGTTGTTAAACTACACCCTATTTAATATGCAATCAACTGAAAGAAAGTTTCAACATAAAGTTGTTTATGCCTACAAACCAGGCATGCTGCAAGGTTTCCAGGGTTTACATTTATTGACTTTCCTCTCATTTATTTAGTAGGCAGAATTAAAGTTGTTAAACTGCCAATATTTAATATGCAATAAACGGAGAAAAAGTTTCAATAAATACCATGAGTCACGAAACTAAAATGAAGTAAAACTATCATAATAATAAATAACAGTGACATGTTTGACGGTTGTTGATTCAAATCAGTGACATAAGCAGAGGTTACTAAGTCAAATCAGTGACGTGAGAAGGGTTATAACTGGTTCAAATCTGGTTGCATGACAATTTAGTTTTTGTAAGCTGGGCTGTGATCCAGCAGTAGGTCGGTAGGTGTTTACCATAGCTGGCCTAGGTTCCGTTCTCAACTTACAACTAAAATGGTTCTACTTGAGAGCCCTCATGCAACATGTCTGATGCCGAACCTGCTAAAATTAGGTTATGTTATGATAAAAAAACATTGACAAGTTTGATGCAGAAACTCCAATGTGGTTTAGTACAAACAGAATGCCTTTAATGGTTGAAATTACATGTCAGCTCAAAGTAAAACAGTGACAAGTTTGATGCAGAAACTCCAATGTGGTTTAGTACAAACAGAATTCCTTGAATGGATGAAATTACATGTTAGTTCAAAGTAAAACTTTATTGCTAAAAGCATGTGATTTTGAAGCCTTGCTGAATGATCCAGGAATATATACAGAAGAAATGCTTGTAAAGAAATAAACCCAAGAAAACAGGACACATTCCTGAATCTGAAAAGGAAAAACGATTCATATATGTAGAACAATAGCCTAGACCCTAGAGAACATGTATCCCTGAATACCAGAGAACAAACTCTGGAGAACACAGTGAAGCGTTTTGAAAGTAAAATCGAAAAAAGCAGCACTTTACAATGAAAAACCAAAAACAAAATCCAGATTGAGCTTTGTAAAATAATTCAACTACGTAGCCCCTGATTAAAAAATCGCATAGGGGCTAACTCCATGTAACCAGTATTTACAGGCCACATCTTGGAGTATTTTTCTTGACTCAGTTGAACCTCCAAGGAGGACCATTGCCTTCCTCAAAGGGCCATCCCGGATGCCTCCGGCCAACGTTATCATTTGAATTTGAAGAATTCTGACCACGATGCGAATGTTGATTCGCAGTGGAAGAACGAAAAGGCCACATATAAGATAACAGACTGCGCCTACCTTGATTATCACCGCTGTTCGAACCTCGGCTATGTTCTCTGCTTCCTGAATTATTATTAGTATTAACATTAGTATTCCTTCCACTTGAAACATAATTCCTAAAATTACTGTTTGGACCAGTGGATTCAAACCTAGCAGAAAACAAAGGGGTATCCTGAGATCCTCGGGCATTACCTTGGCCGCCGGGTGCTGAAGGTGCCGTGGGGTATAAAGCGGCACTGCTGGGCCTGGATGAAGATCTAGCTTGTGAGCTGCCAGGAACACCGCCCGGCAATCCATGCCGACAGACAGGACACGAATTGTGCTGAGCCAGCCAGGGAAGTATGCAATCTGAATGATAAATGTGCTTGCAGGGCATCTCCCTGGCTTCGCCGCCGACTTCGAACCGGTCCTTGCAGACAGGGCAGTGCGAATTGTTAACCAGATGCCGGGAATTGATCTTAATCGTGGGCATTGCATCCACGGCGGCACTCGGGGCAGGAGGAGGGCCGCACCTATCGTTCTGGGACAGCTGTTCTATGAGCTGTTCTAACCCAGAGCCCATGAAATAATCCCCAATGTTTGCAGGCAAGGTCCTGGGTTCGATTCCTGTATCACTACCCAAAATTAACTCCATGGGGCCATTACCCCCCATCGGGCCCCGTCTGAGAATCAGAAGGGGGCTGTAGAACATCCTATCATGGACGTGGTCGTGGCCTTCATTGATTCCTCGGTTACTCAGCTGGTTGAGCAAGGCAGTCATGAGGTCAGCCCCAGGAGACCTCTCTCTGTTCTCCATTAAGAAGCCCTCGAAGGGGTGTGTTCGCGAGATCAGATCGCCGTCGCGTGCTTCCTCTACAAACCCTCCGCCACAGGTGGGACAAAGCGTAGGGTCTCCTGCCGGTAGTCTTAGCATACGATTGCAAGCATGGCACCAGTAGGGAGAACTACTTCTAGAACCCATCTCGATAAACCCTGAAAATTCAGAGATACGACCTTCAAAAACCCTTACCACGACTGCTATTCAAACCCAAATGAAAAATGGCCCGATGAAGCTCAAATATATAGATAACGATGCGGTCCGAGCAGGATTTGGGTCAAACTCGGCTAATTTATTGCCCAGAAATAGCAGTTGCAGCTCGAAACTCGAGGCAGGCAGGGAATATGCAATTATTGATGGAAATGGTGGGAGACTTAAAGGGAGATGAAAAAAAAAACCGAGAATTTGAAGGTTACACAGTTCGATTCCAATTTCCGTGGACTGTATTTGATTGAAGGGACAAAGATGAGGAGGAATATGATTCTATTCCTTGCTCCCCTTTGTTTTTGCTCGTAGGGTCATATGGATCACCGACAGTTTTAGCCTTCGGCCCTTTATAATGTTCGGACCTTCAAAGGAAATAATACTATGATTGTTGACGTGAGCTATTAAAATGATGATGATAATAATAAATTAAAACTAATTTATTTTGTATTTATTGTTTTGGTTTTGTTTTTAACCATTAAATTATTATAATAATAAATTAGCATTGTGTTATTTAATATTTTATATTAGAGTAAGTTAAAAAGTGGACATGGTTTTGGAGAAGATTTAAAAATATTTTTGATTGGTTAAAAAAATATTAGTATTTAGTAATGGTTGTTTTATACTTTTAATTGATAAATTGATAAGTGAGTTATGATAGGTTTTGTACTTTCCGGTTAATTTGGTTTATCTTGGATGATTGAGAGGAATGATGCATATCCTCACCACCCATGTTCGTGACATGTTGAGCTCATAATAGGTTCAAATCGAGAGGGGGAAGGTATGTACAGCTCCCTAGATTTTAGGGAAA
>WSFP011570726.1:0-10766 GCA_009831015.1 Picea engelmannii
ATGGAAACCCCTTGGACTCCAGATTGAGTCAAGGAGTGTGCCATTTGGGTTGATTTATTTACAGTGATATTTCATTTTGATTTGATGATATGATGTGGACATGTTCTGACATGATTGTTGATGATGTAGGCTGATGATAGCTTTCCGAACAGACACACATATGGAGTAAAGGGGCCACACACAATTACCAGAGAGGTTGAGGGAGAGGTGTGGACAATAGCCCTGCCATAGCTTACTAGCACTCCCACCATGGATCGAACTGTAGGTTAACGATTACCTAGTTCATGAGGATCCACGATGCCGTGAGGGAAGACTGCAACAGTCGCTCACGATGATTCTAAGGGGCGTGCAATAAGGTGGGGGCCTTATTCCTTAGAGCCCTTAGTCTCCCACAAGTTCACCTGGCGGAGTGTTGACTCCAGGGGTTATTGATGTCTACCAATCAGTCAAGTTGGTGAGTGGCACCCTTGGAGCACGGGGTGCATCCTGAAGGGCACGTCGTGCAAAAGAAACAAATGAGGCGAGTGGAACCTTTAGAGCATGGGGTGCATCCTGAAGGGCATGTCGCGCAAAAGAAACAAATGAGGCGAGTGGCACCCTTGGAGCACGTGGTGCATCCTGAAGGGCACGTCGCATTGGTGTTGAGGAAGGAACAAACCTAGATGGACCTAAGACATTTAACACATTAAGAAATTCTTAAAATGACTTCCCTAAATAATTGTCGCCCAGTTCAGAATCTAAGTCCTAAGTCTAAAACTTCTCTAGGGTAAAATTTTGTCTAACCTTAAGAAAAGACCCAATAAAAATAAAAATAAAGATTTAAACAAAAAAAAAAAAAACACTTAAGTAATAGTTTTAGTCTTCATAATTTTTTGGGGTAAAATGAAGAGAGTAAAAAATTTAATTAAAATCTGTGGTTTTAAAATTGTAAAGAAGAAATAAATAATTTAACTTGTGAGAGTGTTAAAAGATTTCAAATTAATAATAAAGGAAAAGAGTAAATAGCGCAAATGCCATTTTGGCCCTAATAAAAAGGGGAAAGAAGGGAATAATAAGAATTAGGAAACTAAGTAATGGAGGAAACATAATAAAGGAAAGTTGGGAACTTATGGTAAAAATCGAGGTCAACATCGTAAGGAATCTACAATTAAGAACCTTCTAATTTGAGCTAATTTAGCAACATCATTTTTAGGGAAAGTATTTAAAACATGTAAGGGGATCTAGGAACACCTAGGAGTAAATTTAGGAGCAACTTTAGGTGGGTGAGGGAAATGAGTCATTTAATAATTTAAAGAAAATAATTATTGGAGAAAAGAGGGGGATGGACGACACTTGTGCGAAGGAGAATATTTAGCAGATTTTTATTAAAACTTAAATTAAATGTGATTTAGGGAAAGATGGGGGTGCTAAGAACTCTATAAAAGAAAGGGGAGATGAGGAAGAAGGGGATCGGTTGTTAGCGTAACGTTACACTGCCAAAATTGTGACTTGACTGATTACTTGTGAGGAGTTGGGTTATCCTAGCTCGAAGAGGAGTGGTAGCTCGGCCTTGCGAGGTGAGCTGCGAAGCTAGACATACCATCGGGATAGTGTGTGTCCCCTTTGCGGCTCAGGGATCTAAGGGGGAAGCAGAGTACCCCTAGAGATTGGCTGAGAGGTACCGATGTAGTCTCGACAGTCGACGAGTGGGAGCGGCATGGAGCAGGAGCGGCATGGAGCACGTGGTCATCATTCGAGGCGGGAGTTAAGGCAACGATAATTTTTTTTTTATCTGGTAGAATAGGATGCATTATGATATATGCTGGTATCAGAACATTGGTTGTAATTGGATTTAATGGCTGTTTTATTTTTCTACTCGGCGATTATAAGTGTAGCTGCTGTAACTGTTGTTTTTATTTAAAATTCCTCATGGGATATAGTATCATTGATGTTATCCTATACAATTTGATCCCCTATAGGTTTTTGAGTATGAATTACAACTAACAAGCTTGGGAGGACCCTCTTGATAATAAAATTTCTACTACTTCCACATCTTCTGTCGATACAGTTATTTACCTCTGTTCATTAAATAGGTAAAAAAAATAAAAAAATTGAATCGTTCCTTCATCCTTCTGGATTTTATGACAGAAGTTATTGCCGAAGCAATTTTTGTAGTTACTGATCTGAAATTTTGATTGAAATTTTACCTATCTAGAATGTATTTTTGAGTTCTGAATTCATGTACTATAATATGGTATAACAAAATTTTATGTTGAAGTTATGCCAAAAATTGTACGCATTTAATCATATGTTTAGAATTTAGTAATAAAAAGGGTAAGTAATATTTTTTTTGATAGAATTGTCGGATCCCTAAAGCCGTGCCATGCCTGGACATCCACTACACTGACCTCGCTCCCTTGCACCCCTGCTACTGGTGTGAGTTCCATCCATTTCCACCCTGGCAAACTGTGTCAAGATCCTGGAGTTTTTTTTTCAACAACACTGTGAGAATCTTGTAAAATTTCTGACTCTGCAACTATGTAGAGTCGCGTTCTCCAAACGTTTGGACCACCCACCCTTTGCGTACTGTAAAAAGGTTCCTATGAATTCCTTTGCAAGACGCGTAGTGTAACCCATGTGCCCTGTGGGCTCCTCGCTTGTGAATTTGGTGCTTGGTATTGGGCCTTGAATTCTCATATGACTTGTTGTTGTTGTTGCGTTGTTGTGTTGTGTTGGGTTCTCGGTATAACCCTTGGGATTTGGCAAGTGCCCTTGACTACAACCAAATTAAAGTCTGATTTTTGGTCTATACCCACAGATTCCCGCAAAACGCCCTCAGATCCGACCTTACCCACCTGTGCGACCTGTTGAGCTCTGTCAGAACGATTTAATTCAGTCTGGTTAATCTCCCTCCCATCGCGAAGGTTAGAATCGTTTTTATTTCCCAAGCCTTAAATGAATTTTAATTCTGGAAAGAACTTCACCGGCCTATGTTTTCCCTTTGTGTGGAGTCGTTGCTCATTGCCTTCCTCTGCATGTTGGTTGAGGGGAAGGGGTCCATGGTTTTCCTTTCTAAATTGTGGCAAGTGCAACGATTTTTCCAGGTGTCAACCAGAGTACCCATGAATTCGTTCGTAACATCCTCCCTATGCGCCCATCCGGCCCTTCCTTTGTTTTCAGGGTGACTACATTCGTTCTCCTTCTACCCAACTGTGTGACACCACTCCTTAAGTCTGACAACAACCTCTGATCGGTGCTATGCCAGGACACGCCTGCAACCACTCCTATTTTTAGATTGATACAGGATGATAGGGATTTTGCGGTCTATGGCATGAATGGAAAGATTTTGTTATGTCAAGCTTATGACATTTACAGCAGTAGATTCTAGGGCACCTTTTATGGAAGCTTTATTAGCAAAACAATTTTTAATGGGAATAATATTAAAGCTAGTAAGTTAGTACTGCCAAAATTTAATACATGGTCGAATTGGGATGTAGCGCTAATTTCAAAATGCTTTATAGTTTATGGAAGGTTAATGTTTGTGGATGTCGTCTTTAATGATTTTTGATTTTGGGATAATAATATCAATGGGAATAATAATATTCAAGCTAGCAAGTTTAGTAGTGCTAAATTTTAATACATTGTCGAATATGGAATGTAGCTCTAATTTTAAATTCTTTATCGTTATTGAAATATTAATGCCATTGGATATTAATACTAATGGTGGTAATTATGATAACCCAAATTTAAAGGCCTTATCATTATGGAAGGTTAAAATAGTGTAATGATTATGTTAATGCTAATGTTCATAGTAATGTTGATGATTATGTGGTCATCATTTTATGGTATTGACAATGTAATTGTTATAGATAACATATAAGGGGCAAGGTGATTGTCCTTTAATTTTAGTTGTCATAATATATAAAATGTAATGCAGTCATTATTTTATGGTTATGATGTTGAAAGTTTATTATCCTCGACAATAGTTAAAATGTAATGTCTTGAACATGTACAATAAGTCATTATACTTTAGTAGATGAGGATGTGTGATTAAATGAATTACCTTATCTTAAGGTTGGCCTTGGTAACTCTACGACTAATGGAAATCATATGGAGTGATTGATCCTTCCTTTAATGCCTTTCAGAGTCATAGTAATTGTCGAGTCTTAAAATAGTGTTTGGTCATTGTCGGTGTCCTTCTGACTTGCGCCTTCCATAGAGGATGTGGTTGTCCTTGATTATTGTTGTAGTTGTTGGTAATAGTTTAGTTACTTGGTATGCTTGAGTCGGGCGGGGTGTAGACACCTCCATGTTCCTCAGAACAGTCGCCAGCCCTGAGACCATAAATGGTTAAAATCGATGGGAACCTGGGCTTGAGTGTTGATTATGTGTCTTGGAGGTCCTAACCATTGCAGGGTAGGACGGGCGGGAAGTCAGTCTTTTATGGTCGATTGATTGTCGTTTAATACTTGCAGTTACTTGTGGTGCACCTTATTTCATTTTGTTGTGTTCATCGTTGTTGCGTCTTGTTAGTCATCGGGTGGCAACGTAGAGTCGAATGTGTTGTTCCATTGTACACGTGCACACACACTTTTAAAAAAAAAATAAAAAAAAATTCACTTGTTATAAGAGGTTTGTCGTTGTGACGAACGGGAGGTTGTCACATATGTTATCAGAGCGGGTTCGACCCGCGACTTGGGATTCGCTACGGATTTCGTGACATGATTTGATTTGATTATACTGTTGCTGATAGAGTTGATTGTGTGCGTGCAGGTAATCATGGTTAGAGGACGCCGCGGAGGCAGACGATGGGGTGCTAGGAGAGGAGGCGCAATGCCTCCAGTGGCACCCACACCTGAGAGGTCTAACCCCTAGGGAGGTGAGTAGGTTCTTGGACAGGAGAAGATAGCAGTTGGCGACGTGGTCGGGATGATGAGATATTTTCAGTGCATGTTTGAGGCACTGATCAGTCGCTTGGACAGAGATGAGTCCAGGGCACCGACACCCACTGAGGTTCCACTGCGTGCACTAGTCGTTACTAGTAACATTCACCATGAACTCAAGAAGGTTAAATTTCCTAAGTTCTTGGGTGCCCCGGACGGCGTCGCCGCCAAGGCATGGTTGGAGAACATGGCGATGTGCTTCGTACTTCACGATTGTACCTCCTACATGAAGGTCTGCATGGCAGTGTTTCAACTGAAGGGGAGCGCTCTTCTATGGTGGAAGACTCTCCTACCACAATTGAACATGGCCATTGAAGACGTGTCATGGGAATTGTTCGAGGAACGGTTCCGAGAGAGGTACCTTTCAGAGGAATTCATTGAGCGTCAGCTCAATGAGTTCAATGCATTACGATAGGGAGGTTGTACGGTGCCCGAGTACGAGGCACATTTTATGGATTTTCTCCGGTATGCTCTACACCTTAACACTGAAAAGCTTAAGGTCAACAGGTTTGTGTTTGGCTATAACGATAGCCTACGTGCCAAGGTTAGGATTTTGATGCCTCAAAACTTGCACGAAGTCGTCTAGAAGGCCCTCATAGTAGAGGAGGATCTCATCAGTGGGGATCAGAACATAACTCCAGCGAGACCAACAGGGCAGGATTCATCTGGAACGCCGCAACACTAGACACTAGCGAGACATACATCGGGATATCGTGGCTTCTAGAGGGGATCCATTTTCACTACACCCCGGAAACCTCCACCTTAGCAGCGGACACCTTATCGGTGACAACAACATCAACAACACCATTGACCACAGTAGCAATAGTTTAGCCCTATTCAGCAGAACAAACCAGTGTCCCAGGCCAGTGGGCCGTCATCTTCTACTTCATGTACCAGAACTACTGGGCGGAAGAAAGGTTGTTGGACGTGTGGGGAGCTACACTACTAGCGCGACTGTCCTGTGGAGAGGACTAGGGTGTCCGGATCAACCAGACCCACTATAGTGGGAGATATGGGCAAGGCCCATCAGATTCATGCAACGGTGAATAACCGCCAGGCAGAGCATTAGTCGACTGTGCTCGAGACGACAGGTACTGTCGCTAACCAGACCCTTAGTATTTTGATAGACCCGGGTGCTACTGAGAGTTTCATTTCTGGTGCAGTGCTAAAAAGGATTAAGGTAAAGGCAGTCAAACAGGATGAGTTTAGATTTGTAGAGATGGCTTCAAGAGCCAAGCAGAAGGTTGGAGGAAAAGTTACAGGCTGTGCCCTTAACCTGGGAGAATTTGCCACGAGTGTCAACTTGTACGTCACAATATTAGGATCTTATGAAGTCGTGATTGGTATGGATTGGTTGGAATCGCATGAGGCGATACTCAACTATAAGATGAAATGGTTGAGCTTGATCGATGATGAGGGATAGAGACGTGTGATTGTAGGATGGAACCAGGGAGTTTCCCTGAGGTTCGTCTCTTCCTTACAATTACGGAAGAGTATGCACAAGGGGTGCAGGCTTTATGCGATCCTTGCGCTAAATGAAAAGGGAGTAGTGGAAGGTCTAGAACACCTTCCGGTGCTGAAGGAGTTTGTGGACGTATTTCCAGAGGAGTTACCTGAGATGCCACCGGAAAGGGAATTGGATTTTACCATAGACCTGAAACCGGGGACCAAACCGATAGCAAGAACGCCATATCAGATGTCGACCCTGGAGTTGCAAGAGTTGAAAATGCAACTGAAGAAGTTGCTGGACCTGGGACTAATACGTCCTAGTGTGTCACCATGGGGTGCATCGGTTATTTTCATTCGGAAGAAGGATGGATCGTGGAGGCTTTGCATTGACTACCATCAATTGAGCAAGGCTACGATCAAGAATCAGTATCCCTTACCAAGAATTGATGATCTATTCGATCAAATGAAGGGTGCGACGGTGTTCTCGAAGATCAATTTGTGATCAGGGTATCACCAGTTGCGGATCAAGGAGGATGACGTCCCTAATACCGCCTTTAAGACGAGGTTTGGACACTATGTGTTCACTGTTTTACCGTTTGGACTGACAAACACCCCAGGAGTATTTATGAGTTTGATGAATGGGGTGTTCCGCGAGTACTTGGACAAGTTCGTCCAAGTGTTCATTGACGATATTTTTATTTACTCTCGTACGACAGAGGAGCATGACGAGCACTTGCGATTGGTACTACAATGTCTACGAGAGCACAAACTATATGGGAAATTGTCCAAATGCTCTTTTTATCAATCGAGGATTCACTACTTAGGGCATGTCATATCCGGCGAAGGCATCATCATGGATCCATCCAAGGTTGAGGATATTATGGAATGGCCTGTGCTGATGAATGTCACAGAAGTGCATAGCTTTATGTCTTTAGTAGGATAGTATCGACGGTTTGTCGAGGGATTTTTGAAGATAGCAAATCCGATCACGGAATTACAGAAGAAAAACAAGAAGTTTGTTTGGACTGAGAAATGTGCTGAAGCATTTCGGAGGCTTAAAGAGTTGTTGACAACCGCACCAATACTAAAATTCCCTGACATGGACGTGGAATTCTTGGTATGCACTGACGCATCCAAGGAAGGTTTGGGTGGAGTCTTGATGCAAGATGGACAAGTGATTGCTTACATTTCGAGGAAACTGAGAAGGCATGAAGAGAACTATGCGATGCATGATTTGGAGTTATTATCCACTGTATATGCCTTGAAGGTTTGGAGACACTACCTTGTTGGTCGAAAATTTGAACTGAAGACCGATCATTGTGGACTACAACACATTTTTACACAAAGCGACCTGAACGCACGACAATGACGTTGGTTGGAATTGCTTAGCGAGTACGACTTCGAGATTACTTACATAAAGGGAACAATGAACCAAGTGGCGGATGCTTTGAGTCGGAGGCCATGCATCTTTTCGGTGTTGCCTCTTCAGACGAATCTATGTGAGAAGATTCTCACTTTACAGCGTGACAATGACTAGTACAAGGAGGTCGAGGGTTTTATCAAACAAAACACAATGATGGTACCACGATATGAGGGATATTCATTTGATAGCGATGGTTTATTGAGGTTTAAAAGTCAAATTTACATACCGCCAAACGATGAGTTGCGGAAGTTGATCCTAAGCGAGGCTCATAGAGCAGTTTACATGGCTCACTCGAGAGTTACAAAGATGAGGGAAGACCTTAAGCCCTTATTCTTTTGGAACGGAATGAAGGCCGACATAGTCAACTATGTGGCCAAATGTCTAGAGTGTCAGCAGGTAAAGGCTGAGCATAGACACCCAGTAGGATTACTTCAACCACATGCCATCCCGGAATCGAAATGGGAGGTTATTTCGATGGATTTTATTGTTGGATTTCCACTGATGACAAGGAGACATGACTCACTTTTTGTGGTAGTAGACACTCTGACGAAGAGTGCTCACTTTATTCCTGTGCGTACAACGTATCAGGCACCTGACATAGCGATATTTTTCATCAGTGAGATTGTGAGGCTGCATGCGTGCCTAAGAGGATTATATCCGATCGAGGATTGATGTTTACTGGACGATTTTGGATGAGTTTCCAAGAGGCCTTGGGAACTCAACTTAACTTTGGTACTACGTATCACCCAGAGACTGATGGATAGATAGAACGAATGAACCAAACCTTGGAAGACATGTTGCGCATGTACATGATGGACCAACAAAAACATTGGGAGGAATTCCTGCCTCTAGTAGAGTTCTCTTACAACAACAGTTACCAGAGCACCATTAAGATGGTGCCTTTTATGTTTATTTACGGGCGACCGTGTCGGACGCCCTTGAGTTGGGATCAGCTTGAGGATAGGGTCCTGGTGGGACCATAAGTGATCCAAGAAATGGAAGAACAAATGAAAACGATAAGACAAAGGATTAAAGAAGCGGAGGATCGATAGAAGAGTTATGTTGATGCGCACCGAGTCGACCGTAGTTACGAGGTCGGCGATAAAGTCTTCTTGCAGGTTAAACCACATAAGAGTTCAATCAAGTTTGGAAAGGGAGCTAAACTCTCTCCTAGGTTCCTGGGACCTTTCAAGATTGTGGAGAGAAAGGGGCTCGTGGCCTATCGACTAGCCTTGCCTGATTCTTTGAGGCATATGCACGATGTTTTTCATGTATCTATTTTGAGACATTATATTAGTGATCCTACACATGTGATTGAAATGATTTCCTTGAAGGTATCATACGAGGGAGCACTCACGGCTGAGCCAGTCCACATATTAGATCATCGCATTCGACGGTTACGACGTCGAACGGTAGATCAAGTCAAGTTCTAGTGGGACAATTATAGTCCGCACTAGGCGACCTGGGAGGACGCATATGATATGCGCCATCAGTTTCATCAGTATGATATAGAATTATGATACTGTGATACACTTATTTCGGCATTTATACTATGAAAATTCGGGAAGAAGTTTAGACCAAGAGGGGGTGTATGTAACATCCTGCTCTGGCGCACTGAGAAAACTTATTCTTTGAGGACACTTTCTCGCAAGTGATCCAGACTTTTATGATATTAATTTTTTTTTCCTTGATTATGAGATGTTATGATAGATGACATGATGTTTTTCTGCATTGACTTAGGCAAGTGCTATTGACTCAGTTTTCCTGAGTTTGCAGGGTTTTGGACCTTGCGGATGTGGAGGCATCGATGGAAACCCCTTGGACTCTGAATTGAGTCAGGGAGTGTGCCATGTGGGTTGATTTATTTACAGTGATATTTCATTTTGATTTGATGATATGATGTGGACATGTTCTGACATGATTGTTGATGATGCAGGCTGACGATAGCTTGTCGACCAGACACACATATGGAGTAAAGGGGCCACACACAATTACCATAGAGGTTGAGGGAGAGGTGTGGACAACAACCATGCCACAACCTACTAGCACTCCCGCCGTGGCTTGAACTGTAGGTTAACGATTACCTAGTTCGAGAGAATCCACGATGTCGTGAGAGCAGACTGCGATAGTTGCTCACGATGATTCTAAGGGGCATGCAATAAGGTTGGGGCCTTATTCTTTAGAGCCCTTAGTCTCCCACAAGTTCACCTGGTGGAGTGTTGACTCCAGGGTTTATTGATGTCTACCAATCAGTCAAGTTGGCGAGTGGCACCCTTGGAGCACAGAGTGCATCCTGAAGGGCACATTGCGCAAAAGAAACAAACAAGGTGAGTGGCACCCTTGGAGCATAGGGTGCATCCTGAAGGGCATGTCGCGCAAAAGAAATAAATGAGGCGAGTGGCACCCTTGGAGGACATGGTGTGTCTTGAAGGGCACATCGCATTGATGTTGAGGAAGGAACAAACCTAGATGGCCCTAAGACATTTAACACATTAAGAAATTATTAAAACGACTTCCCTAAATAATTGTCGCCCAGTTCATAATCTAAGTCCTAAGTCTAAAACTTCTCAAGGGTAAAATTTTGTCTAACCTTAAGAAAAGACCCAATAAAAATAAAAATAAAGAATTTAAAAAAAAAAAAAAACACTTAAGTAATAGTTTTAGTCTTCATAAATTTTTGGGGTAAAATGAAGAGAGTAAAAAATTTAATTAAAATACGTGGTTTTAAATTTGTAAAGAAGAAATAAATAATTTAACTTGTGAGAGTGTTAAAAGATTTCAAATTAATAATAAAGGAAAAGAGTAAATAGTGCAACTGCCATTTTGGCCCTAATAAAAAGGGGAAAGAAGGGAATAATAAGAATTAGGAAACTAAGTAATGGAGGAAACATAATAAAGGAAAGTTGGGAACTTATGGTAAAAAGCGAGGTCAACATAGTAAGGAATCTGCAATTAAGAACCTTCTAATTTGA
>ML912480.1:3717-14483 GCA_009831015.1 Picea engelmannii
AAGGTATCAGATATGTGACAAGCATATACTCCCCCTGTGTTGTTGCAGTATTATTCGGAGGTATTAGATATTCAACCAATACAAAATTCCCCTGACAGGATGGACCCTCTTAATTTGACAGTGAGGTCACGCCAAACTTTTGGCAAAGATATCCAAAAGGTGTCGTTGCTAATGGTTTAGTAAAGATATCAACAATTTGTTCTATGGAAGGAATATAATTTACTTGAACAATCTTGTTTGTAACCTGTTCTCTGAGAAAATGGTATTTAATTGGTATGTTCTTAGACTTGGAATGAAGTACAGGATTCTTAGAGAGACTAATGGCACTGCTTTTATCACAGTGAAGTGGAACGGGATCAGTATAAGTGACCTTCAAATATGAAAGAGTTTGTATCATCCATAAAATCTGTGTGCAACAAGTAGTGGCAGCAATGTACTTTTCCTCTATAGTTTATAATGAAATGGATCCTTTCTTTTTACTAAGCCATGCTACTAATGAGTCACCTAGGAAGAATGCTCCTCCACTGGTGCTTTTTCTCTCATCAACACAGTTTTCCCAATCGACATATGAATAAGAAGTTAACTGAAAGTTCTTATTTTTGGGATACCACAGACCGTAATTCATTGTTCCCTTCAAGTACTTGAATATCCTTGTTACCGCTACTAGATGACTTTGTTTAGGAGAAGACTGATAGCGACCTACCATTCCAACAACTTGCATTATATCAGGATGGGAAGCTGTGATGTACAAAAGACTACCTATCATTGATCGGTATGTCCTTTGATCAACATCGAGTGAAATATCATCTATACTACGCTTGCACCCAACAACCATAGGTGTACTAACAGAAGAAGAATCTTCCATCTGAACTTTCTTCAACATCTCTTTCAAATATTTTTCTGGTGAGATAAATATTCCTCTAGAATTTTGTTTTACTTGAAAGCCAAGAAAATATGACAATTCTCCTATCATGGACATATCAAACTCTGTTTGCATAGATTTAGCAAACCACTGAACAAAGGAATCATTATTACAGCCAAAAATAATGTCATCTACATAAATCAAAACAACTAGTAAATCATTACCTTCAGTTTTTATGTAGAGATTGCTATCAACAATACCTTTCTTGAATCCTTTGTCTTGTAAAAATTTGTCCAGCCTATAATACCAAGCTCGTGGTGCTTGTTTCAGTCAATATAAATCCTTCTTCAACTTGCAGACATAATCAGGGTTATCCATCAATGAGAATCCTACAGGTTTCTCCATATATACTTCTTCCTCTAGATCTCCATTAAGAAATGTTGATTTAACATCCATCCGATACACTTTAAAGTTCTTATGACATGAATATGCAAGAAACATTCTGATGTCTTCCAATCTTGTCACTGGTGCAAAAGATTCATCAAATTTCTGACCTTCAACTTGTGCATACCCTTTACAAACCAATTTGTCTTTATTTCTAACAACTTGTCCTTTTTCATTCATTTTATTTTTGAACACCCACTTGGAACCTATTACATTCTTGTCTTCAGGTCTAGGAACAAGCTCCCAAGTATTGTTCTTCTCAATCTGATCAAGCTCTTCATTCATAGCTCTAATCCAATCATCATGCTGGTTGGCTACATCAAAAATTTTAGGTTCAGTCATAGATAAAAAGGCAACATGAGATTGTTTTGAGTCTTTAATCAATTTCCTTATTGTCTGAACTCCTTTATTTATATCTCCAATTATTTGATTTTCAGAATGATTCTTTCTAACAGTTCTGAGAGGTGAGTTTGTTTCTTTCTGCTGATTTATGTTAGCCTGAGTATTTGTATCTTCATCTGATTCAAATTCTTCTCTTTCTGATCCTTGGACCTGTTCATCTTCATCTTCAACTATATCTTTTGTGCTCGGTTGAACACTGCTTACACTTCTGACCGAGATTTCTTCATCAACTTTTATGTATATACAATCAACTAGTTTATGCAACCTCTTATTACAACATCTGTACCCTTTATTGTTTGTAACATAACCCAAGAAGATACCTTCATCATCCCTATCATCATATTTGCCAATATTTTCATCATTATTCTTAATATAACATTTACTCCCAAAGACTTTAAAATGATTGATTGAAGTAGGTCTTCCAAACCATAGTTCATAAGGAGTCTTGTCACTGTGTGTATGAGATGTTCTTTGTTAAGGATATGAACAGATGTATGAATTGCTTCCACCCAATATGTCTGAGGTATGTTCCTTTCATTCACCACTGATCTTGCCATTTGTTGTACTGATCTATTCTACCTCTCAACAACTCCATTTTGTTGTGGAGTCCTTGGAATTGTGCACTCTCTTTTGATTCCATGTTTATCACAAAACTCTTTGAAGTTCCATGAGCTAAAATCTCCTCCTCTATCAGATCTTACTACCTTCAATCTTTTTCCTATTTGATTCTCAGTTAGAGCCTTAAACACTTTGATTTTTTCAAATGCTTCATATTTTTCCTTCAAAAAGGAAACCCATGTTAGTCTAGAATAATCATCAATAATCAACATAAAATAATTTTATTTTCCTGTACCTTCTTTCCTTGATGGTCCACATAAATCCATATGTACTATCTAGAGAGGTTTTTCTATTGAAGTAAAGTTTTTAGATTTGAAATGTGTCTGAGTAAGCTTTCCTAACTTGCATGGTTTGCAAACATAATCATATGGATTTGATATCTTTGGAATATCCTTTACTGCCACACTATTTTTGAGCTTGATTATATGATCAAAATTTAAGTGTCCAAGTCTCCTATACCATAGACAACTTTCGTCATACTTGCTTAAGTGGCATTCTTCTTTTTCTTCTTTTAACACATAGACATTGTTTTCTGTTCTTATCCCTTTTGCAACTAACTGTCCTGAATTCACA
Organism: Picea engelmannii; assembly: GCA_009831015.1. Classification (NCBI taxonomy): domain Eukaryota; kingdom Viridiplantae; phylum Streptophyta; class Pinopsida; order Pinales; family Pinaceae; genus Picea; species Picea engelmannii. Next base: position 6,617 of record ML912480.1, read on the forward strand.
GATTTTATTCTACAATCTTTAGAAGTAAAAACAAATTCACATCCTCGGTCATAGACTTGACTGACACTATGCAAATTATGTTTCATACCTTCTACAAACAACACATCTTGATCTTTCCCTTTGCCATTACTCAAACTTACCATTCCTTTACCTTTTATTTTTCCTGGTGCATCATTTCCAAAAGTTACATTCTCTGATTTGCTTTCACTTAGAGTTAGAAACTTACTTTTGTCTCTAGTCATATGTTTGGAACATCCACTGTCAATATACCAGGGACTCTTTTTTTGGGGGGCTGATAACACTAGTCTACACTTGTCATCTTCTTTCTTCTTCCAAATCTTGAAATTTTCAGTAGTAGGATTCGAATCTCGCTTAAAATTCCTTAAGCGACAATTTGCAGCTTTATGTCCATAGTTATGACATATGTAACATTTTGGTTCACTGAATAATAGATCATAACGATTGTTATTCTCATCACTGTTGTTATGTTTCACCTGTGTCCTTCCTCCATCCATAACATGATTTATAGTATGTGGTCGTTTGTTTCTTGGCTATCTCAATCTTTGTTGTGGCAGATAATTATTCCTTGAGTATCTTGATTTCAAATATCTAGATCTTAAAGAATAGTTTACAGCTTTGTGACCAAATTTAGAGTAGAAAAAACAATAACCATAGAAAAAACCTTTGTACCTAAAAAAAGGTTGTAGTCGATTTCTTCCATGCTGATGATTTCTTTGATCAACAGATTTGGTTCTGGTACTTTTTCTTTCATTCCTTCTTGATGGTTGATTTTCTTTCTTTGTTTCTACAGAGTGGTTGTTGTCAATGATTGTAGATTTGACAAACTTGATGGTTTCTGTATTACTTGGATGATCACTACTTGATCCTTCTTCATAGCCCAAGCCAACTTTCAACTTTGGATTCCTTTGCTGATTTAGTATGGAAGTTAATTCTTCTGAGGCTTCAATACTTGACAGATTTTGGTGATACAATGCCTTAAACTTCTCCATTTCTTTTCTGGTTTTTACTATCTCTTCTTCTAAGGCTTCACACCTCGTTTTCTTCTCTGACAACTATTGTTTCAGTATGTCTTCTATTTTCTTTTCCTTTTCTAACTCCACTTTTAGTAGAGAAAAATTTTCATCAGGTTTTTCACCATTCATTTTAAACTGCATCAACAACTGTTTTTGTTTTCTCTTATTACATCTGAGTCTATCAATTTCTTCCAAAGCACTGATTAATTCACCTTCCATATTCACCACAGCTTATTCATCATCCATTTCACCTCCTATGTGTTCATCATCAATATCTCCCATAGCCATAAGCATAAAATCATTCACTTTGTTTTCACATGATGAATCACTATCTATGTCTTTTGAGGATTTTTCATTGTTTGCACACAAACTTTTCTTTTTACTATATTTGTTGAATTTGTATTTCTTTTCATCATCAGAGTTATGGTCCTTTTTCTAGTGGGGGACACTTAGATGCAAAGTGACCTATCTTACCATAGTTAAATCATTTGAAGGGAATCTTGCCTTGATATTTTCCTGATCCTTTCTTTAACCTTATCACAAATTTTTCCTCAATATCATCTAAATATGAATCAGTATTCTTGTCTTGTTTAAAATATGCTTCTCTAGTAATGGATTTATCTTTGTTGATTCTCATTTCATATGAAGTTAGTGTTCCTAAAAGTTGATCAATGGACAGAGTTTTAAGATCATTTAGTTCTTCTATTGCAGAAACTTTTGGATTAAATTTATCAAGCAAAGATCTTAAAATCTTATGAACTAAGAATGATTCTTCAAAATTTTCACCAAGACCCTTCATGGAATTCACAAGTTCTTCAAGTCTTAAAAAATACTTGCTAACTATTTCATATTCATTCATCTTTAGCTGTTCAAATTTCAATCTATGTGTTTGAAGTTTGGCATCTTTTACTTTCTCATTTCCTTCATAATTGTTAATAAGTTTATCCCACATTTCTTTGGTAGTTTGAAGATGCATCACCTTTACAAACTTAGATTCTGCAAGTCCATTCACGATAGTATTCATTCCCTTATCATTAAATCTAAATTATAACTTATCACCCTTAGAGGCTAGCACAACAGGGTTTATGTATCCAGTCTCTACTACATCCCAAACATCAACACCTAGGGCCATTAGGTATGTTCTCATTCTAACCTTCCAGAAGGAAAAATTTGTTCCATTCTAACTTTCTCAAGTCCCTTCACAACTTGTCATGTTTAAGCTTATAGATCTACCTTTATATAAAATGAACCTTCTCTGATACCAATTGTTGAAATTACTAAGACAACTGAGAGGGGGGGTGAATCAGTTGTTACTGTTCTTAAACAATTTTAAGTCAATTAAACCATTTTTAATCTTTCTCCAAGTGATCATAAATATTATACAACATATGAAAAACATAAATAATGAGCATCAATCACACATAGACAGATTTTCACGAGGAAACCCATAAAGGGAGAAAACCTATTCTTCTTTGAAATGATAGGCAGTATTTTAAGTTTTGTACATCATCTATAGTTGAGCACCAACTCAATATGAGGCTACTACCTCTATTTTACAAGCTCCAACTTGTTTGAGAGCACCAACTCTTTGGTTTCTCTAGCACCCACTAGAAGGAAGCACCAACTCCCTGAGTGTTCCAACACCAAATGGATGGAAGTACCTACTTCCACTTATACAAGCACCAACTTGCATATAGAAAACTCTGTGTTTTCCCAAGCCCCACCCCGCCACCCTTTTTTCTAGCCACAACTAGATGGAAGCTACAACTCCCAATATTAAAGCATCAACTTGAATATTAGAGGACCACATTCCTCCCTTGCACCACCCTTCCTCCATGATTATGAATAAATGAATGACAAACAAACAATATAGGTATTTCAATTCTTACCCCTTCTTCATTGTTCTACAATTCTTCTCTGGTTCAAAAACTATTCTGCAGTTCTACTATGCCTCACACTATTCTGCTATTCTTCTCTTGCTTAATGTTATTCTTCTACTCTCCTCTTGCTTCTGTCTGTTCGACGACTATTACTCATCTCTGAGTTTTATCTTATGCTTTGCAGTCTTTCATTTTATCCTTATTACAGTTGATCTCATTGTTTCTGTTAGAACAACTAACCTTACATAGTCGTTGCATCTCGCCTTTTATACTCATCAGCCTCATCAGTTACACCTTGAATCTCCTTGGGAAAAGATAAAAACTTCTCAGCAATTGTATCACCAACCGATCAAGAACCATGATTCAATTTTCTAACTAAATTGTAACTACACTTATTAATTATGAAAATAAACGATGACCCTTCGATCATATTCCTGATTAACCTGCACCGTTGGATTACCAATGATGGATCTCGCGCTTACTCCATATGCCCACTGGCTGTGACCACGGGCCTAATTAGAATTCCTTTCGCATTTCACATTTTGGAAATCCTGTGTCGATGGGTCTTGACACTCCAAGTTGCGATAACTGAAAAAGAGCTTAGCTCCGCTATCTCCACCTTCTCATATAATCACCGACGATGACCACAACCTACAAAAAAAGGCATTTTCACATTTCAAATTTCAGAAATCCAGAGGTGACGAGTCTTGGATCTTCATTTTGCGATCTCCAAAAAGGGGCTTAGCTCCACTAGCTCCTCCATATCACATGACCACCGACAATGACCACAGGCTACGCCAAAAGGTTCTTCGCGATTTCGCGTTTCAACATTCTTGTCGTGAGTGTCATGTTTCCATCAATGACAAAGGGGGATATTGTTGGCATGTTTTCAGACAGAGGTAGAGTATGCATGTTTTGTCATTGATGGAAAAGATTAGCACGTTCAATAGAGCGATAATGGCATGGAAATGGCAATATCAACAGTGAGGAGAAACAATGATCGATGGATTACCCATCCTGAATTCTCGATGACCGTCAGATCTAAAAACAGATAGGAGGAACGTGCAAAAGAGGAGAACAAATCTCAGATGTTGGATCTAAGCACGAGGAATGACCATCATTGGATCCAGAAGAAGGATCACGATCTTTAAGTACAAGATGAAGCGGGTTTACAAAGTCCCTAAAGCAGGAGGGTCGTCCATCGTCGAGGAGTACACATGGCAAGGGATTAACATTTCACTGACTATAAAGTCAAAGGAAGGCAATGCTCTAACCTTCCAACTCGCTATATGAGAAATCATGATATAATCTAGATCGTTGATCTAAGAGGGACACGTGGCGATAGATCAGAGCATGACAAAGGTTTTTTTTCAGAGTTTTACATACCGGGAGTTGGAGGAGTCAAGGAAGAAACTCATGGCAGGAACTCGCGATATGCGAGATCATGAAAATATCTGGATCGTCAAATCATCAAGATTGTGGACCGTTGATCTTACTCCATTTCGGAGTTTCAGATACTGGGAGTTGGAGGTGTCAAGGACACTCATGAAAAGAATGTTGAAACGAGAAATCGCAAAGCACCTTTTGGTGCAGCCTGTGGTCACATGAGAGGGAGGATCTAGAGGAGCTAAGCCCCTTTTCAGAGATCGCAACGTGAAGAGTCAAGAATCTTCACCTCTGGATTGCTAAAATGAGAAATGCGAAAACGCCTTTTTGTGTAGGTTGTGGTCACCATTGGTGATTATATGAGAAGGAGGAGCTAGCAGAGCTAATCTCTTTTTCGATGATCACAACTTGGAGTGTCGAGACCCTTTGACACAGGATTGCCGAAATGCGAAATGTGAAAGGCATTTTGATTAGGCCCGTGGTCATAGCTAGTGGGCATATGGAGTAGGCGTGAGATCCATCATTGGTAATCCAACGGTGTAGGTTAATCAGGAATATGATCGAAGGTTCATCATTTATTTTCATGATTAATAAGTTCAGTTACAATTCAGTTAGAAAATCAAATCATGGTTCTTGATCGGTTGGTGATACAGTTGCTGAGAAGTTTTTGTCTTTGCCAAGGAGATTTGAGGTGTAACTGATGAGTATAAAAGGTGAGAAGCAGCGACTGTGTAAGGTTAGTTGTTCTAACAGAAACAATGAGATGAATTGTAAGAAGGTGTAATATACCATATATAAAAAGTATGTAGAACAGAAATAAAATGCTAGAAATGGAAGAATAACAGTAATATAACCAACATAATCTCCACAAATACACATAAATGATATGAGAACAACAATAAAAATAACACTTTGATTTAGAAAGCAATTTTTATGGGCCTCTTTGAGGGGGAAACCTCCAGTCGAGCAGTGCTCTGTTACAATAATCTCCAAGCTAGGGTTTTCATACCCTCGACCCTTATTTATACTAAATATGTCTATCAAAAGAAGCATCTAGAGGAAAATCCTTCTAGAAGTGGAAGATTCTATTAGGTCTTCTTACATCCACCTTATTCTATTTTATTAATATTGACCTTTATTACATCCGAATATATTTCTCTACCTATGTGCGATTTAGGACCCTAATATGTCCTTCCCCTTAAAAACAACCTTGTCCTCAAGGCTTGAGATGTGGAAACTGCTGTAGAATGGTAGTTGGTTCTCAAGTGGCATCTGTTGGCATTGTATCTTTCCACTGGCCTAGCACTTCCTTGATGGTTCTCTGACGCAGACGACGCTCACGCTGGTCCAAAACTGCTTCTGGCTGTAGCCAAATGGATCCTTCTTCAGCTAACTCGGGAAGGTTGGTTTGAATTTGGCACCTAGTTCCAATCACCTTCTTTAAGCACGAAACATGAAAAAAAGGATGTAGCTTTGAATGACTGGGCAGAGCTAACTGATAGGCGACTTGTCCCACATGTTTGAGAACTGTATAAGGGCCATAAAATTTGGGCGCTATCTTCTGACAATGCTTGGCCTTGAGGGAAGTTTTCTTGTATGGTTGTAGTCGCAGAAACACCTGATCCCCTTCTGCAAATTGACGTTCAGAGAAACCTTGATCTGCTTGTTGCTTCATGTGATTCTGTGCCATGACCAAGTTCTCTTTGAGGGTATAGAGAATATCATCTCGAACTGTAAGTGTTTGGTCAACCGCTTGGACCTTTGAAGTAGCTGGTAAGTATGAGAGAACTAAAGGTGGCTTCTGTCCATATACCGTTTCAAAAGGAGTCATGCATGTAGTTGTATGGTAGGAAGTGTTGTAGCACCATTCAACTAGGGGTAACCATTGAGCCCATTGATTTTTCTTTTCAGAGGCAAAACACCTCAGATATGTTTCCAAACACTTGTTGACAACTTTTGTTTGACCATCAGTCTGGGGATGATAAGTCGTGCTGAGATGCAATTGGGTGCCCTGTAGCTTGAACAGTTCTTGCCAAAAATTGGTTGTTAAAGTTGGGTCATGATCAGAAATAATAGAGTGTGGCATGCCATGAAGCTTGAAGACCTGGTCCATGAAAAGTTGAGCAACCATGGATGCAGTAAATGGGTGTTGAAGAGCGCAAAAATGAGCATTCTTGGAAAGGTGATCCACAACCACCATTATGACTGCTTTATTTCCCAATTTGGGTAAGTTGGTAATAAAATCCCTAGAGATATCCTTCCAAATAATAGGTGGAATCAAAAGAGGTTGTAGTGTGCCCAGAGATTTGACTGTTTCTCCCTTGTTGTGTTGACACACATCACATTCAGCGACAAAATTACGAATTTCCTCTTTCATACCATCCCAGAAAAAAGAACGTTTGACCCAGTCATAGGTTTTGGTGAACCCGGAGTGCCATGCTATGGGTGTAGCATGAAGCTGAGAAAGTACCATGGATTTAAGCTTTGATTGTTTACTTAAATACAAACGACCTTTGTATTGAAGCTCATCCTAGAGCCAAGAGTACCCTGGGGGAGCTGGAGCATTGGTCTGCAATTGCTGGATCATATGCAAACTTTTGGGATCTTGTAGCCATTCCTGGCAAACAACTTGGAGCCAATCTGGTACAATGAAGGAAAGAGAAAAAAGGGATCTTTCTTCTTCATATTTTCGGGACTGTGCATCCGCCACCACATTGTCTTTTCCTTTCTTGTAAATGATCTCATAATCATATCCAAAGAGTTTAGTCACCCATTTTTGTTTCTCCGGGGAGGAAATGCGTTGTTCCATAAAGTACTTGAGGCTTTGATGGTCTATCTTAATTTGGAAATGTTGCCCCAAGAGATAAGGGCACCACAGATCAACATCATGCATAATAGCCAACATTTCCTTTTCATAGATGGGTTTGCCTAGATTCCTTTCAGATAATTTCTTGCTGGTGAAGGCCAAAGGTCGACCCTCTTGCATAAGGACAACACCGATTCCTTTCCCTGAGGCATCACATTCCAACACAAAGGTCTTTGTGAAATCAGGAAGGGCCAGAACCAAAGTGGTGCACATGGCCATCTTCAAGGTTTGGAAAGCTTGAGCAGTGACTGGAGTCTAAGTGAAAGAGTTATTTTTTAGGAGAGTAGTGAGAGGTGCTACAATCTTTCCATAATTCTTAACAAACTTGCAATAATACCCTGTTAAGCCCAGAAATCCATGCAAGATTTTGAGAGTATTTGGGTGCGGCTAGTCTTGCATAGCTTCAATATTTTTCAGATCCACCCTGACGCCATCCTTGCCAACCAGATGACCCAAGTATTCTACTTATGAGGCACCAAAAGAACATTTAGATTGTTTTAGGAAAATTTGGTGCTGAGAGAGTAGATGGAGAACTCGATCCACATGAGTAAGATGGTTTGTCCATATTTTTCTATATATGAGGATATCATCAAAGAAAACTAAGACAAAATGACGGAGAAAAGGACGGAAGACATGATTCAGGAGGCTTTGGAAGGTGGAGGGGTAATTACACAAGCCAAAGGGCATGACCAAAAACTCAT
>WSFP011570731.1:0-10766 GCA_009831015.1 Picea engelmannii
AAGTATATCAGTTCATTTGCAGTCGTTTTCCTGATTTTATCATTAGCAATGTTGGGTACATGGATGATAGTGGCTTCAGTGAAATGTAACAGGATTGCAATGACTAACAATGTACTTTCAGTTGTCATAATTGCATTACAGCTAATCTTGATGAGACAGGTGCACAGGACAGAGTTCAGAGACAGAGGACAAGACGGGTGGCCTATCCCAAGCTTGTTAACTGGTCAGTAACCTTTTGGGGACCAAAAGGTCTTTTTGTGGGGAGGTGTGATCCGAAAACGGATCCAGAAGCCTGATAGGGCTTGAAAAATGCTAAAAAATGAAAGTGCTCAGAATGCGATGAAACCTGTGTCATTGCGTCCGTCTCGTCTTCTTGATTCTGGTGGTATATTTACTTCGTCAAACGGAGTCCGTATGGAGAAGATATCGCGTTCTGTCCGAAAAGTCAGACAGGCAAAAAAGGGGATGACTGTACAGCTGACGTGGCATGTCCGTACAGCTGACGTGGGCCAACCAAGAGGTGACACATGGTAGACCGTACGGAGGACACGTGACATCACCAGGATGTGACACGTGTCATATGGATTTGGCATATTTGGAGTACGATCGGACCAGTTATGAAGTGACACATGTCACCACTCACAGGGTGACACGTGGCAGGATGACGTCATCCAGTGACATCGCGGGCTGGCGGGGCGTACGACAGGCTGACGTAGCAGATCGACATGGCAGTACGACAGAGTTGAGTTGGCATTCACGTGGGCGAATTAGGTGCTGACACGTGTCAGGTTGCTGTTGGTTTTAAAAATGCCACGTGGCCCAGTCACGGGCTGCCACGTGGCGCTACTTTATCGGATCGTGGGTTGCAAAGTTAATTTGGTTTGGTATGTCGCCGGGAATTGAACCTGCGACCTCCAGGTGGACAAGTGACTGATAGCACGGGGCTAACCGGCGGCCCGCCGGGTGGACCTTGTTATAGAAACAACATTAAAATTATTTAAATTTAAATTGTTGTATGGTCGGCGGGGGGAGAGGGTCGGGGCTTAGCCCCAGCCCTCGGTCCAGCAGGCAATGTATATGACCACACCCAGAGCTGTAATGTGCGCGATTACAAACTGTAAGCCCCCGGTTCACGGTCGGCTCCATGTGACTCGGTGTTAAGTTGAAACGGGGCGCGGGAGTTATGGGTTTTGGCCCCATGGTTCTATTCATACGCCATATGACCAGGGCAGGTGCGAGTATGGGGTGGCCAACGCATGGCGCTTGGCCATATGGCCACCCATGTGACCTATAAAGGGGGCACGCGCCCAGGATATGGGGGATGCGGCCCAAATTCTTTGCAAAAGTGGGTTTTTTCATTACAGTTTGGTTTTTTTTTAATTAAATGAGCCTATTATTAGCAGATTTCTTCCATTTTTGAGGGATATTGGGCATTTTTGGAGGCCGGATTCTTGGAGGAAGTTGGGGATGTGAAACCAACTCCTTTGCTATATAAACCAGGCCTGTTTGAGGCCAAAGACAGTCATTCAGAGCAAAGTTATGCTGGAGGAAATCCAAGCCAAAGTCAGTTTGATGCAGGGAAGCCTTTGAGGTGGAAACGTTGTTGGATCGTTTATGGGAGCTTGGAGCATCAGTTTTGCATGCCGTTTCTTTTGCAGGGTTCTTGAGATCTGGGACAACAAGACTAGATCAGTATTGTAGCCAATAGGCATTGCTGAGATGTAATTTTGAGCACTTGAGCAGAAATAAAGAAGCCTCCCCCACAGGAAAAAGGCCCGGAGACGTAGGCAAACATTGTGTCGAACTCCGTTATCAACCTGCGTTCTTATGGTTTGTTGTTCCTTATTCTTTTTAGATCTGCATATGTGTATTTGACTGATATAATCCTCTTCTTTCCTCATTCTTTCATTAAATTCTCAAATGGTTAAATTATTCATGCAAGTTTAAAACTCAACCATAATCATTCAAAAGATCCTGCTGGATCATTAGGAATACCCAAGAAAGGAGTCGTGGAAAGAAATTGAGAAAGAGAAGTTGATTTCAAGTGTTTTTAACCTTTCATATTCCTTACTCAATATGGAAGTGAAAGTGAACATAAATCCATACCAAGGAGATATTGATGAATTAAAACTGAATCATTGGTTGCAGTAACTAGAAGTTTATTTTAGTTTTCACCTTATAGATGAAGAGAAAAATACTTCATTTGCTAGATTAAATTTAGAGGGCCATGCTTTAACCTAGTGGGAAATCCATATGGAAACACTTAGGCTGGAGGGTGATCCACCAGTAACTAGGTGGGAGGATTTCAAAACCCTCATCAAGTCCCAATTCTACCCTATTGGGTATGTAGAGGGCCAACGGATCTGGTCGAACTACTTCAGGGAGAGCCAGGGGTATATTGTGCATGAGTAGACCATTGATTTCATAAAGAAGGACATCATGTTGGGTATCGTTCCAAAGAACCCATATGTAATCCTAAAATATTTAGGGGGGTTACACATTCATATACACAAGTATGTGATGCTCTTCAAGCCAAGGACAGTGGATGAGGTATGTGTACAGGAACAATACCTAGAAAACATAAGACAAAATAAATGGAAACCAAATAGTTCCAATAAGAAAGAGCATCAAGAAGCTTCCAAGGAGGGGAAGAAGAAGTGGAAGGCGAGGGAGGATAAGAAGACAACAACCACTACACATTAGTGCAAGGATCCTAGCAACCATTACAATATTTTGGTAGTTTACATGTTCAACAAAATGTACATTCTCATGCCCTATAAAAATACCATCAAGAGACAAGAAGAAAAAAAATTGTTCTTTGAATGGGTCTGGGTGCCCTTTGGGATGCCAAGGAGAATCATCTCAAACAAGGACATGATATTTCTCAGTGCCTTCTGGAATACATTGTGGGAGAAGATGGACACTAAGCTCAACATGTATACAAAATTCCATCCACAAACAGATGGGCATCCAAAAGTAGTCAACTTGAGTTTAGTGCAGCTTTTGATGGGTTACAATCAGAAGCATCCAAAGACCTGGGATGAAAATATTATTTATACACAACACTCTTATAATAGAGAATCTTGCACTTCTACTAGCATGTCACCATTTGAAACTTTCTTTGGGTATTTTCCACCTTCACCCTTAGATGTTGTATATAGACAACAAGGAGGAGTGAGGGAGGACCTCACAAGAGATGCATTAAAAGAAGAAAACATTGTTGAGAAGATCAGGAAGATCCATTTGCAAGTACAAAAGACATTGAAGAAGTCACAAAAAAAGTAAAAGGCTAGACATGACCAACACATAATAGAGAGAACATTTAGAGTGGGAGACAGAGTATGGTTACGATTGAATAAGGAAAGACTACAGGGTCTTGTTAAGAAGATCAAGGCTATGCATTATGATCACTTTGAGGTATTGGAAAAGGTGGGAGATAACACCTACAGACTTAGTCTACCCCCATACATGCACATTTACTCAGTAGTGAATGTGGAGAATCTCAAACTCTATGATCCTTCCATGTTGGATCAAGAGGAGGAGAGGGTCCAAGTAGGTCCTACCTTCCATAGAGAAATTAGCACTAGAAGATTAGGAAGAGTTGGCATAGGACACAGTTTTGCAGAAGACGTCCAGACCTACAAGATAGAGGCAACATGACCTTTGGAAAATTGGGTTGAAAGGACAACTTGCAAGCAAATAAAAGTGGTACTATAGGGACAAGGTAGATGAAAAATTTGCTCACCTCATTCAATAAAGATTTTGGGGACCAAAATCTTCCCTCAATGGGTAGGTATGACCTATAATGGATAATTATATTATTTTTCATCTATCTCAATTCTTTCAGAGTGGAAAAATGGGAAGAATCGTCTTGCAGGGTCATTTTAGTGGCATGTCCCAATTTGGAAAATTGGGTATTGAACCTTCCAGAGTAATTTTGAGGCATTAAATGACATTCTACACTTTGAGACCTTTCCAATGGTGTATATCATGTGTCAATCAGAGCCCTTATTCAAAATTTATGTCTCCCACAAGTTGACCTATCATGTTGACCACCATGGTACGATAGGATGTCACGTCGACCCTCATTAATTATGCATATGGGGCTAGCCACATGAGGAATTTCAAGAAGAATATAGAAGGTCCAAAACCTTATCACAATTGAAGGTTAATTAATTCAAAACCCTAACCCTAGATAGCTATCGAGATATGTTAAATATCGAGCCGCTAGGAGGAGAAGTGGTTCCATTCTATATTATTATATTTTTTTTCCATAGCAAAGAAGAACAACTTGGAGTGGGAAATTAGAGAGCATAAAAAAGGGAGTTAATGTTATTTAGTAGCCCAACATTCCATGGGTCTTAGGTAACTCTATAGAGAGTTTCTTCTCCTTTTTACTTGCATTATTTCCATACCAGAGAAAAGAGAGAAAAGAAGCCTCACCTTCTGGTTGTTTTTTTCTCCCGTAAGGATTTCCTAGAGAAAATATTTGTGTCATTTTGTGGATGGTGTGTGATTGTGTTTCCCTATTGTCTATTTACCACATTTTATCTATTTCATGGATAAGCATAAAATTAGTAACTAAATATTCTAGAATCTAAAGAATTTAACCTTCATAGTGTAGATTTCAGTTTTATTTATCATATATGTTGTGACGAATTGTTCCAGTGGAATATCCACTATAGTTTACAGATCATCCTAGCATTACTATTTTGTCCTCCCATAGTACTCTCTTCATTAACCTTCTACTTATGTAGCTTCACTTGTTGTGTCCTTTCTCTGGATTGACTGTGGCCCCAATTAATGGTCATCGTCATTTCAAATGGAGGATCTCGCAGGGACATACTCCCCATGTTTGAAACTAACACTAACAACCCTCCTCATCAAAATATTTGGAGACACTACACCTAACCAAATCCTCATTACAATTGGGTCAGTAGGTCTACTTGAAACCAGCTTTAGATAAGCTAATCATCCATCTTGTTGTTATATTAAAATAATAATGGCATCAAGGAGATCACTATCTAGTACCTAGGTAATTGATTAGTACAGCTAAGGACATGATTGATTCTTAGTTAGTGCCCTGAGATATTGGGTCGAGTACTATTGTTGGACCCTACACATATTATAGAGAGCTATAGCACTTGACACTCCCTTGTCCTCAAGACCTGGTGATGTTTTTAAATGAGATTAGATATAGTGGAGCCTATAAAACACCTCATACCCACTCCCCAAAAAATATCCACTAAGATTTGTCATAATTTGAAAACATATAGATCACATTATCATTTTTAAGAACTATTAGAATAGAATAACAAAAGAAAAATATTTTTCGATGGAAGATGATCAAATGCTACTTATATTTTTTGAAACTTTCTTTGGGTATTTTCCACCTTCACCCTTAGATGTTGTATATGTACGACAAGGAGGAGTGAGGGAGGACCTCACAGGAGATGCATTAAAAGCAGAAAAAAAATGTTGAGAAGATTAGTCAGATCCATTTGCAAGTACAAGAGACGTTGAAGAAGTCACAAAAAAAGTACAAGGTTAGACATGACCAACACATAATAGAGAGAACATTTAGAGTGGGAGGCAGAGTATTCATACAACTAAATAAGGAAATACTACAAGGTCCTAGTAAGAAGATCAAGGCTCTGTGGTATGGTCATTTTGAGGTATTGAAAAGGTGGGAGATAACACCTACAGACTCAATCTACCCTGATACATGTGTATTTACTCAATAGTGAATGTGGAGAATTGCAAACTCTATGAGCCTTCCATGTTGGATGAAGAGGAGGAGAAGGTCATGAGTGGGTCCTACCTTCCATAGAGGACTTAGCACCAGAATCTCAAGAAAAGTTGGTAGAGGAAATAGTTTTGTAGAAGACATCCATAACCAAAAGACAAGGTCAGCATGACCTTTGGAAAATTGGGTTGAAAGGACAACTTCCAAGCAAAGAAAAGTGGTACTCTAGGGAGAAGGTAGTGGAAAAATTTCCTCACCTCGTTCGGTAAATATTTTTGGGACAAAAATCCTCCCTAAATGGGGAGGTATGATATGCATTGGATAATTATATTATTTTTCATCTATCTTGATGCTTTCAGAGTGGAAACATTGGAAGAATCATCTTGTGGGGTCATTTTAGTGGAAAGTCCTAGTTTGGAAAATTAGGGTCTCAAACCTTCCAGATCCATTTTTAGTCATTAAAAAACATTCTACACTCTGATACCTTTCCAACGGTCCATACCATTTGTCAATCGGAGCTAGTATGCAAACGTTATGCCTCCCACAATTTGACATGTCGTGTTGACCACCATGGTATGAGAGGACACCATGCCAATCCCCTTTACTCATGCATATGGGGGTAGCCACATGAATTGTTCTAGTGGAATATCCACGATGGTTTACAGATCATCCTAGCATTATTCTGCTAGCCTCCCGCAGTACTCCCTCCATTAACCTTCCACTTTTGTAGCTTTAGTTGGTGTGTCCTTGCTCTAGACTAACTGTGTCCCCGATTAATGGTTACCATCATTTCAAATAGAGGAACATGCAGGGACATACTCCCCATGTTCAAAACTAACACTAACAACCCTCCTTGTCAAATTCTCTGGAGACCCTACACCTGACCAAATCCTCATTATAAGTGGGTCAGTAAGTATACCTAAAACTAGCTTTAGATAAGTCAATCATCTATTTTTTTGCTATAATACACTAATAATGGCATAAAGGATATCACTCTCTAGTACCTGGGTAGTCAATTAGTACAACTAAAGACACAATTGATCTTCCTCAGTTAGTTCCCTAAGATATTGAGTCGAGTATTATTGTTGGACCCTAGAAATATTATAGAGAGATATAACACTTGATACTCCCTTGTCCCCAATACTCGGTGATCTTTTTAAATGAGCTCACATATGGTGGTGCCTATAAAACACCTCATACCCACTGATCCGGATTATTTTCGGCACGAAATGAGAGTGGAGATATAATAAAGAAATGCACAGAGATATTGCATATATCCAATAATATAACACAAATATATCAGAGATTCCACCATAAATACAAAGATATAGTAATACACAATTTCTATTAATGAAAGAAATGTACAGAGACTGTAAAAATATAGAGTGAAAGACTCGCTAGAATGGTGGAAGCTTATCTCTAAGAAGAGATGTGATGGCTACTCGCATTCACAAGAAGATGATTACAATGAGGCTCAGAAGGCCTTTTTACAATAGATGGGAATGCCAAAATTCCTAGACATCCAAAAACCTAACCCTAGGAGATGAAACAACAAAAGTCATGTGGGCCCCGTTTGGGTAAGTTAGTACATCAACTTCCCGGGGTCGTAACTTTTGTATACGATCTTCATTTTAGGCGTGTGATAGCTCGTTGGAAAGGTATCGTCAAGGAGATTCATTTTGGGGGATCAATTATTCCTTTGGATATCATTGAATGTGATCTCTAAAAACCTTCATTTGGGCCCTCAAAATGGCCCCAGAAGTTAAAACCTGCTAAAAATAGTAAATTGCCAAAATTGCTAGAAAGTCGTTTTGAGCCATTTGGAAAAGGTGGGTGGCCACCGATATCCACCTGGATCAATCCTCCCTCCTTAGGAAGCAATGGTATCCATTGCGTTGAGTTCCCAGGGGAGAGGGAAAAGCATTTGTTGAATCTGCATCTTGGTGAGCTACTTGTCTTGCTGGAGACGTCGCGTTGCTCAGTTTGTGGAAATCTGTCACGAACCTGTTGCGGTTGAGGTTGCTCAACAAGTTGAGATGCATGAGAGGACAATGTGCAGAAGGAATCTTTTCACTTTGCTGCAGCCTTGTCGACCTGCTTCTGTTGGATAGAAGGTGCTTGGGGAAAGATTGTAGTAGTTGCAGTGTCCTTTTGTTCTCCTTTTGAATAGATTGTGAAGAAGATGAATTTTGCAGTATGGGATACTACCTTGCGGCACTTTTTAGGTGGAACAATAGTCGGAACTACCTCTGTTATTCTGTAGAGATGACCCCCCAAAGTAACAATGACACTACGGGGTCTAGACTCATAAACAACATGGCGTATCCACATATATGGTTGGCCCAAGAGAACATCACAGACATCCAGTGGGGAAACATCACATAATACCTCATCCTTGAAGGGTTGGATGCCATATGACAATCGACATTGTTGGTTGACATGGAGATCTCATCCTTTCCAAAGCCACCCAATGTTGTATGGTTGCGGCTGTGGTGTTGTCGACAATCCCAACTGTTTGACGACCTCTGCTAAGATGAGGTTCTTCTGGCTTCCGCTATCAACAATAAAATGCGGTGGGGTTCCCTTCACCCACATCTGTGAATGAAAAAGGCACTCCCCCTCTTCAGGATCTGTTGGTTCTTCTGGTTGAATTGTTGCGGTCGCGAAAATAGCAGTGGAGTCTACGTCAATGATCTGTCCTTTACCATTATTTTTAGAATCGGATTCTGAATCAGGGTTCGGCTCTTTGTCTTTGATCTCGGCCACCAATGACTGTTTTGAGCGACATTCATTGGTCTTGTGCCAAGGGATTTTGTGGAACTCGCACCATTTTTTGGTGTCCTTCTTTGTCTTCCCGTGACCCTTCTTTTCTTGTATCTTGGACTAGTTTTCAGGGTATTTCTTGTTAGGGCCGTCTATGTCATACTTTGGTTGTTGCGGATTTGTAGATCCGAATTCTTGTTTGTTCTGGTGCTTAAATTTCTGCTCAATTTTAACAGCATATCGATAATCAGCACCGAGTGATGAGATGTCCAGAAAATCCATTTCAATTTGGATGTATTTGTGTAGAGCCCCATGGTATTTTAGAACCAAATGTCACTCAGATTCTTTGATACCCAGCTTGGTGCGCAAGGTATGGAAGGTATTGGTGAACTCTGGAACTGTTTGGCCCCTCTCTTGCCATAGTGTGGTCCATCTCATGTACCGGTCCGAATAGTTTCCAACAGGGTAATACTATTCTTTTACCGCATCCACAAAAAAATACCAAGTGGGATCAGCCCCTTATATTCTAGACTTCTCTGTGGAAATTTTCTCCCAGTAAGTTTCCCACCAATGTTTGACATGAGGGAGATCTTTAAGGAGTGAAAAGGTGATCTTTTCTTTGTCGGAAAAATTGTGAATAGAGAAATAACCTTCTAGCAGAGTTAACCATTTTTGTAGGGCTTATGCATCTATCTGTCCTTCAAATACGGGAATATCAAAATTAACTTGTACCTTGAAAGGCGAGGTGCCTCCAAAGTGGTTGCTTGATGACGATGCTCTTGATGCTATCGGAAGGCATTGAAGGATATGGGAAAAATTCTCCATCATTTCTTCCCTCTGTCGCGTGAGAGCTTTCTCAAGCAACAAATTGATAGGATCGTCTGCTCTGTCATTTTTCTTTTCTTCTGCCATTAAGGGTTTCTTGGGTGTGCGAGAGAGATTGTCTTCAAGAGAGACAAGCTCGAGACCCAACTTTATATACTCGGACCTCGTCGGGGACATGCACTGAAAAAAACAATCAAGAGCAGCCTACTCTGATACCACTGATCCGGATTATTTTTGGCATGAAATGAGAGAAGAGATATAATAAAGAAATGCATAGAGATATCACGTATATCCAATAATATAACACAAATATATCAGAGATGAAACCATAAATACAGAGATACGTTAATACACGATTTCTATTAATGAAAGAAATGTACAGAGACTGTAAAAATATAAAGTGAAAGACTCACTAGAATGGTGGCAGCTTATCTCTAAGAAGAGATGTGATGGCTAATCGCATTCACAAGAAGATGATTACAATGAGGATTGGAATTCCTTTTTACAATAGACAGGAATGCAAAAAGTCCTATACATCCAAAAACCTAACCCTAGGAGATGAAGCGCCAAAAGTCATGTGGGCCCCGTTTGGGTAAGTTAGTACATCAACTTCCCGGGGTCGTAACTTTTGCATATGATCCCCATTTTAGGCGTGTGATAGCTCATTGGAAAGGTATCGTCGAGGAGATTCATTTTTGGGGATCAATTACGCCTTTGGATATCATTGAATTTGATCTCGAAAAACCTTCATTTGAGCCCTCAAAATTGCCCCGAAAGTTAAAACCTGCTAAAAATAGTAAATTGTCAAAATTGCCATAAAGTCGTTTTGAGCCATTTGGAAAAGGCAGGTGGCCACCGATATCCACCTGGATCAATCCTCCCTCCTTAGGAAGCAATGGTCTCCATTGCGTTGAGTTTCTGGGGGAGAGGGAAAAGAATTTGTTGAATCTGCATCTTGGTGAGTTGCTTGTCTTGTTGGAGACGTCGTGATGCTTAGTTTGTGGAAATCTATCACGAACCTGTTGAGGTTGAGGTTGCTCAACAAGTCGAGATACATTTGAGGACGATGTGCAGAAGGAATCTTTACACTTTGTTGCAGCCTTGTCGACCTGCTTCTGTTGGATAGAAGGTGCTTGGGTAAAGACTGTAGTAGTTGCAGTGTCCTTTTGTTCTCCTTTTGAATAGATTGTGAAGAAGCTGAATTTTGCAGTATGAGATACTACCTTGCGACACTTTTTAGGTGGAACAGTAGTCGGAACTACCTCTGGTATTCTGTAGAGATGACCCCTCAAAGTAACAATGACACTATGGGGTCAAGACTCATAAACAACATGGCGTCTCCACATATATGGTTGGCCCAAGAGAACATCACAGACATCCAATGGGGCAACATCACATAATACCTCATCCTTGAAGAGTTGGATGCCGTATG
>WSFP011570738.1:0-10766 GCA_009831015.1 Picea engelmannii
ATCAATAATGTATATTGTTAACAAGTGTGAGGGAAATCACCAATGATGATAATGAATCCCAAGGTACCTTAGTACATTCCAACAAATGAGATGAAGTTGAAAACTCATGGAATCATTCAATCATGGGTCAGTGATGTAAAGATATTTTTGAAAGTGAGGAGGCTTATGATTGAGGCATGCAAGTACCAAGGTACTAACTCATTTCTAAGTCTAATTCCTGGATAACATGTTGAAGTCGACAGGAATATAATCGTCAAAGGAGGGTCATGATATTCCCCCCATCATCGACATGAAACAAACAAAGGAAAGTGTTTTAAGTTGTCAGGTTAAATGAGTGTAGACTGACACAAGGATGAAAGATAGTAATACTATAGAGTGGATGGTTTTAAGTGAAACTTCCCTTGAAAATTTTGAGGTAGGACAACCGACTTGGCAGCATTGACATGACAAGTACCAAGAACATAACGTGACTATAATAAGAGAACTCTTCGAATGGAAAAGAAAGTTTAATGACACCTAGAATTGGTATGACCTAGAGACAAGCGAATTACCCAACTTTAAGATGAGATGAAAATAGTTGCCATGTTTGAGGGCGACAACAAATGACTGCCATAATGTTTTCCAAAAACTTGACTCACTTCTCTCAATTTTTCCCCCACCATGATTGGTGAGTGCCTCTTTGTTTTTTTAATGAATTGAGGAGGATAATATATGCTCGGTATATTTCATCCTTGATGAGTCCCTTATCATATGTTTAAAGAACCTAAAGAAGGAGGGGTCCAGTCCCATATATCTTATATGGGTCCTTCAATGCATAATTTTACGAGTCCAAAGAAGGAAAAATCGACGGTATTTTCATATTTAGAGAGTCTAAAAAGATATAAAAGATGACTCCAAGGATGTTCTTTTTCGTCAATTTAGTCCCCCAAGCCTGAAAAGGTGTAAAACAATACAAGGGAGAACCCTTCAATTCATGATTGACTAGAGTGTTCCTTTTTCATAATTAGTCCATCTAGTCTAAAAAAGGGTTAAACTTATACCAAATAGACGCCCTTTCATACATTTTAACGAGTGTGAAAGGAAACAATCTCACTCAACAATATTTTCATGTTTAGGGAGTCTGAAAAGAGTTTAAAGGAGACTCGGAAGAGTTCCTTTTTCATATAGTTTTTACGAGTTAGAAAAAGTGATAAAAATATGCTTGGTTGTCTGCTTCATTTTTTAACGAGATTGACACAGAAAGCGAATTTTTCTCAGGGTTTGTTTCATTTTTACACAAGCTTGAAACAAAGAAAAACTATTCTTGGGGTAGGTTTCATTTTTACATGACCTTGAAACAAAGAATAAAATTGTGCTTAGGGTTGGTTTCATTTTTAGGGAGAAAATATATCTCAAGGATTTTAAGGAGGAAATAGCTCTCAAGATCCATCAAATTATGATATTGGTTTGAGAAAATATCTCAACAATCTATGATATTCTCAACTTCTCCTTGATATTAGGAAACTAAATGTGAGGTGGATTCTCACACTAAATTAATTTCTTATTTTTAATAGTAATGAAAATTACATGTACACATAGCATTTTTATCTTCATATGATAAATTTATCCTCCAACATGTTTAGGGATTATGATAAACACTCCCTCACTAAAGTGTGACTAATCCATACTTAGTAGTGTGGGAATTTTGTGTGTAACACCTACCCCTCCTGCCACTCCTCTCAAGATCCAGAAATTAACTTAGGAAGAAATGGTTGAATGCCAACTCAAGGGTCTTTGTTGTAATTGTGATGAAAAATATTTTTCGGGGAACAAGTGTAACAAACATAAAAAATTTATGGACATTTATAAGGATGGAAGAGGAGGCCAAAGTTTCCCTAATGGAATATCTACGCCCAACTGATGCTCCTACTCCACCCTCTGATCCACTAGAAGTTGAACCATTGATTTCATTGCATGCCCTTATCGACTTATTTTCTCCCAAAACCCTCAATATCATTAGATACATCAAGGAAATGAAGTTCATCATCCTCATTGATAGTGGTATAAGCCATAATTTTATTCATCGTTGCATTTCCAAGGAAATCAATTTCTATATAGGTGTTGTCAACAATTTTCAAATAATGATTTCCAATGGAAGTTCCATGAAATGTGTCAGATTTTGTGAAAATGTGTTCCTACAAATTGGTCAGTACTACTTGAAATCTCATATGTTTTCTATCAACATGGGTGTTTGTGAAATTGTTCTTTGTGTTGAATGGTTACGCACTCTAGGAACCATCCTCATGGATTTTGAGGAATTAACCATACAATTCCAACAAGAAGCATAACATTATAAGTTCCAAGGCATCACAGTAGGCTCCCCTAAGATCATCAGTTCTCATCGAATGGAAAATATCCTAAAAAAAGTTCATTCGATAATTATTTCCCAACTTTATTCCATTCAAGCAGTCGAGACACCCTCTATGCATATTCACCTATAATCTATCCTCTCCAAACACCAAGATATTTTTTTCGCTTCCCATGGAATTTCCCCTTCCCATGGTGTTCATGATCATTCCATTCCTCTAGTACCAGGTAGCCTCCCTCCTAATTTTTCCCTTATCGTCATCCCTTTTTCTAGAAATATGAAATTGAAAAATTTGTTCAATTATTTCTCAAATTAGGTGTTATTCGTCCTGGTACTAGTTCCTATTCCTCTCCTATGGTCATGGTACTCAAGAAAGAAGGTACTTGGTGCATGTGCCCTAACTTTTGTGCCCTCAATAAGCTCACCATCAAAGACAAATTTCCCATTCCTATTATTGGTGACATGTTGGATGAGTTGAGCGATTCTTAGTACTTTACTAAAATTGATCTCCATTCTGGCTACCATCATACACGTATACAATAGGAAGACATTCCCAACACTACCTTTAGAAATCATGGGTCACTGTGAGTTCTTGGTCATGCCCTTTGGCCTGTGTAATGTTCCCTACACTTTCCAAAGTCTCATGAATCATGTCTTATATTCATTCCTTTTTCATTTTGTCTTATTTTTCTTTGATGATATTCTCATCTATAGAAAAACTTGGGAATCCCATCTCACCCATGTGGATCAATTTCTCCATCTACTCTCTCAGCAAAAACTATTCCTCAAACAATATAATTGTGCCTTTGGAGCCTATGAAGTGGAGTACCTAGGTCATATTTTCAACAAGGATGGCATATGGGTGGATCCTAAGAAAATAGAAGGTACGAAGTATTGTCCTCTCCCTAAAAATTTTAAGATCTTGCTCGATTTTCTAGGTTTGATAGGGTATTATTGCAAGTTTATTTAGAATTATGGAAAAATTGTTGCACCTCTCACTGCTCTTCTTAAAAAGAATGATTTCACTTGGACTCCATCCACCAATAAATCCTTCCATGCCTTGAAAGAGGCTATGTGAAAGAATCTTGTCTTGGCCCTTCCCAACTTCACAAAGAATTTTTTCCTAGAATGTGATGCTTTGGGGAAAGGAATTGGGGTAGTCATCATGAAACATGGTAGGCCTTTGGCCTTCACTAGAACACAATGTTCGAAGAGATATTTGGGCCAATCAATTTATGAAAAGGAAATGTTGGCTATTCTACATGTCATGGATCTATGACATACTTATCTCTTGGGGAAACATCTCCAAATTAAAAATAATCATTAGAGCCTTAAATATTTTTTGGAATAGAAAATTTCATCCACGTAGCAACAAAAATGGGTGACCAATATATTTGTATATGATTATGAGATCATTTACAAGAAGGGAAAATAAAATTTGGTTATTGATTCTTTTTCCAGGAAGTATGAATAGGAAGGGTCCCTCTTTTCCCTCTCTTTCATTGTACTAGATTGGCTCCAAGATGTTCGCTCGAAATGGATGAAATACCCCAAAATCTCTCACCTGATACAAAAATTGCAACACCATTCTCCATTTTCTCCAAAATACCCTTTGCACAAAGAAAAGCTTCGCTACAAATATTTTCTATATTTATGAAAATAGTCGCAAATTAAATCCACAGTGCTTGTTGAGCTTCATGATTCACCCACATATAGGAATTCAAGGTTTACCAAAACCTAATAAAGGGTCAAATGTTTTTTGGGGGATGGTATGAAATAGGAAATCCTCACATTTTTTGTTGAATGCGATGTTTGTCATTGCAACAAGAAAGATAAAATAAAATCCCCAGAAACACTCCAACTACTTTTGATTCCCTTTTCTATTTGGAGGGATATTTATATGGATTTCATTGTTGGATTACCTAAATCAGGAAATAAGTCATTCATCATGTTGGTAGTCGATTGTATTTCCAAATATGATCATTTTTTTCTCTTCAACACCCATTTTGATCTAGATTTAGGAGTGGAACGAACTGATTATAGACTGAATACCACAAACACGGAGATAGGAAGAATAACACAAATATTCAGTGAACAATATATTCTATTAAATAATGAAATAGGTTGAAACTGTAAAACTACAGAACTAAAAATTTCTCGAATGGTGGTAGCTATCTCTGAGAAGAGATGTGGCTGCTATGTGCATCCGTTTGAGTAGAATGGATTACAATGAGGCTCCATAATCCCATTTCATATTACTCATGAATTCCAAAACCCTATACATCCGAGAACCTAACCCTAGAAGGTGAAACGCCAAAAGTCATGTGGGCCCTATGGGTAAGTTGGTGTAATTTGGTACCTCAACTTTGTACAGTCATAAATTTTTCATACGAGCTCCATTTTAGGTGTGTGATAGCCTGTTGGAAATGTCTTTTAGAGAACTACACATTCTGCCATCAGAATCTGACTTTGTCTAGAGTATGACTATGGCGAGCCAAAAAAACAATGTTTAGGGCCTCAAAACAGCCATGAAAGTACAACAAAATGTGATGACATGAAAACATAGAAAATAGGCCAGTTGGATTGGGCGAGAGACCACCTGTATCCACTTGGATAATTTGTGAGGATTCAAACATCCCTAGAATTCTAGAACTCACAATTTTAAAGAAGTACAGAATGACGTGTTGAACAAAAACAGACATGAGGAGCCAGTTGGAATAGGTGGGTGGCCACCAATATCCATCTGCACCAATCCTCCCCCCTTAGGAAGAAATGGTCTCCATTGCATTGAGTTCCCCCATAAGGTGGGGAAAATTATTCTAGATTTGGCCCCGGGTGATCCACTTGCCTTGGTGTAGGAGTTTTTGTGCCTTGACAACTTGATAAATATGGATCTATTGTTGGTGAGTTCCTTTGATCTGTGTGTCCACTATCTGACCGGTGGATGCATGTTCCATGTAGTTAGGTTTGAGATTTATTTATGTTAGTTGTTTGACAATCTCATAGGTGTCCAATAATGGTGAAAAATATGGCCAAAGGAGGTCCACATTGAATACTGGATGCAAACCAAGGAAGGGTGGAGTGTTGAGCTTAAAATCATTTCTACCCACAACCTTGGTGATAGTGTAAGGCCCATAATGAAGTGGTTGAATTTTATGATGGGGACGTATGAGACTCTCCTTATGAAAATGTAACCAAACTTTGTCGCCAACCTGAAACTAGTGTGGGACCCTATGTTTGCATGGCGTTGCTTGTACTTAACATTGGATTTCTACGAAATATCCTGGACCTATTGGTGGATGTGTTGAATATTATCAATGAATCTGGTGGCTTTTTCGACCACAGACTGATCAGGGGAAGATTTTGTATTTATGGTGGAAAGATGAAGTGCAACATCAATGGGTCCCAAGGGTTGGAATCCGAGGCCCACCTGAAATGGACTATGGCTAGTGGAACTATGGAGAGCCTTGTTATAATTGTGTTGGACATATGGGAGACTCATGTCCCATGTATAGGGATGCTTAGAATTGTACATGCACAGGATGTGCACAATCATCTAATTGACGACCTCGGTTTGGCCATTAATTTGATGGTGGAAAGAAGAGTATTTTGTGAGTGTGGTGTCAAACAGAGACCCGAGACTCGACCAAAAGGTGTTGAGGAACCTGATTTATCCATCATAGATGATGGTATGTGGTATCCCAAATTGAAAAAAAACTCATTGGAAGAAGAGCTTGCTAGTATCGGCCATTGTGACAGTCTTCTTATAGGCTATGAGGATGACCATCTTCGAAAACTGATCAACGACCACAAACACACAATCATTTATGTTCTTGGTGGATGAAAAACTAGACATGTAATCCATGGATATGGACTCCCAAAGCTTCTTAATAATAGGAAGAGGGGTGTATAAGCCTTGATTCTTGATGGTCGACTTGGAAATGGCACAGGAAATGCAAGATCTGATGTACTTGTTGACATCCATTCAAAGTTTTGGCCAGTAAAAATGTTTCTGAAGGACGACCACAGTTTTCTCTATGCCAAAATGTCTTGCCACCTGACTATAGTCGGCTTCCCAAATCATCTTTGCATGCTCACTTGTAGGAACACAAAGATGTCCCAGGTGGCATAAGAGTCTGTCTTGAATGTGAAAATCAATGAAAGTGGCACTTGTACCCAAGATATGATATGTGGTGGTGAAGTCTGGATCTCATTGGTAAATTTGGGGCCACTCCAATGTTTCATGTCCATGGGAATGGAGCATAGTGGTAAGCGCATCCATAGGAGGTCGATTGAGGAAGTCAAAAACATGATTGGATATACCTGTCTTATACTTTATGTTGAAATGGAGCTGCTACAAGTATGTG
This sequence comes from Picea engelmannii, assembly GCA_009831015.1. Classification (NCBI taxonomy): domain Eukaryota; kingdom Viridiplantae; phylum Streptophyta; class Pinopsida; order Pinales; family Pinaceae; genus Picea; species Picea engelmannii. Next base: position 6,715 of record WSFP011570738.1, read on the forward strand.
TACCACCTCTGATCGTGGTCATTCTGCAATTTCCCCTGTGTCTATATGAACTACAGAGGTTTATGATCAGTGTGTATGATCGTCTCTGTCCCTAGAATGTAATGTTTCTATTGATGACATGCTTGTACAATGGAATACATTTCCTTTTCATAGGTGGGGTATTTATGGAAAATATCAGAGAGTGTCTCACTATGGTATTCCACAAGATGCCCATGATGAGTGAGAACTGCACCCACAACATAGTCAGATGCATCAGTCTCAATCTCGAATGGTTGTTGCATATCGGGCGAGGAGAGTACTGGAGCTGAGAAGAAACCATGTTTCAGGTCTGTGAATGATCATTTTTGGTCCTTCCCCCACACAAACGTGTCCCTACCACTACCCTTGGTCACTTGGCTAAGGGCATAGGCAATATGGGAGAATCCCAACACAAATCGTAGGTAAAAATTGGTGAGTCCTAAGAAGCTCTAAAGATTAGTCAGTGTGGTCAGGGCTGACCAGTCATGAATTACTTGGATCTTAACTAGATCAACATGTACCCCATGCTCATCAACAATGTAGCCCAGGTATTGGACCTTGTTCATGCCAAAAGAGTATTTTTCCAAGTTGGCATAAAGGTTGTGTTGTCATAGAGTGCTCAAAACCTGTTGTATATGCCACATTTGCTCCTCGCACATTTTGTTGAAGATGAGGATGTCATCCAAATATACTGCCACAAAAGAGTTGGTGAAGGGTCTCAATACATCATCCATCAACCTCATGAAAGTTCCTGGTGCATTTTTTAATCCAAAGGGCATCACTAGCCATTCATAGAGACCTTCCTTAGACTTGAAGGATGTCTTCTAGACATCTGTTGATTCGATGGGAACTTGGTGGTATTCAGAATTCATGTCAATCTTTTTGAATAACTTTGCACCCTTGAGTTGTTCAAGAAGGTCATGATTCCTAGGAATGGGATAGCAATTCCTAACTGTGATTTTGTTTAAGGCTCTGTAATCAATGCATAGTTGCCATGTCCCTTACTTATTCTACGCTAGTACAATCGAGCTTCTGTAAAGGGAGGAGTTGGGTCTGATGTGCCCTTTTTGAAGAAACTCTTGGATCCAACGCTTGATTTCTTCATTCTCCATCAATGAGCATAGATAGAATGGTCCATTAGGTAGAGGTGTGATGAGGGTCAAATCAATTGGATGCTTGACTTGGCAATGTGTTGGTACCCCTATAGGTGAGATGAAGATGTCTCTGTAATCTTCCACAATCCCATCCACTTGCTACTGCTGCAAAGAGAAGTGTTGTGTAGAGGCCATTTATGTGGCGGTGACCTTATGCTTATTGTGAGCATGGATCACACAGAAGACAAACTTCATGTTCTGTGAAATGAACTTACTACATTGATTAGAAGAGATTAAAGAAATAGCAGTAGGTGGTGCCACCTATGGGATCCTATACAATTGTCTACCCAAAGTAGTAATAACACTGCAAGGTCTAGAATCAAACACATCATGATGCTTCCACAAATATGGTTTTCCTAAAAGAAAATCACAAACTTCAAGGGGAGAAATATCACACAGTACCTCATCTTTGAAAGGCTTGACGTCATAGGATAGACAACACTTTTGTATGAAACAAAGATATCTTCCTTGACGATGCCATCCAATGGTGTAGGGTTGCAGGTGTAGTTTCATTGGTGGGTTCAACTGCTTGACGACCTCTATTGAAATCGGGTTCTTCTGACTATTTTTGTCAACAATGAAGTGAATCAGAGCCCCCTTGACCCACATCTGCAAGTGAAAGATGCATTCCCCTTCCTTTGGTTCTTTTGTTTTTCATTTACCGACTTTGGTGGTAGCGAACGTGTCACTAGGTTCAACATCGATAATATTTTTCAATCCTTCAGGATTTGAATCATAATCAGAATCAACCTCTGACTTGGAATCCTTGAGCTCGTCCATGAGCGTCTTCCTAGAGTGACATTCTTCGGTGTTGTGCTAAGGAATTTTATGGTACTCACACCATTTACCTGTGTCCTTCTTCATCTTCTCGTTTCCCTTCTTGTGTTGCAGTTTGGACCGATTGTCCCGAGGGAGGCCATCGTGACTTTCTCCCTTGTTGTGTGGGTTGGGTGTTATCAGACTAATTGGTAGGTGCAGACACTAACTGATCTCCCTAGATCTACCTGGATCTAGAACAAAACACACCAGAACATGACACTTTCCTTAAGTTTAAGATATTGAATTTACTAACTAAAGCAGGATAGATGACATACCATTTAAATGTCGCTTCCTCTCGCCATCACCATCCTAGCTCCATTACAATTCTCATAAAATGATGATCCTATAAAAGAACGCAACCAACCAAAGTGATAGTAATAGCATAAACTCAATATAAACCTATGTATATGATCAAGGAATCATACAATAAAACACAACAAGCTTTATAGAAAAGAATCATATTACTGTATCATATTAAATGTGAAAGAGAGATTACAACCATGGCCTTGATGTTGTAAGGTCCCTTCCAACTATCCTTTGTTCCCCACACACTTTCACTACAAGAATTCTGAGAGCATAGATCTGATGATATTCACAATCTATCTTGACAAAGCAAATCTCAAAGCCACTCCAACCAGGCTAATAATTCCAAGCCAACCAAAGCTAACAAACTCAAGAACCCCTTCTCCATGAGAGATCCTCTCCTTTTATAAGTTGAAGAGGATAAGGTGAGGAGGTTAGGATGATCCCACTAAATCATGAAAGCGATTAAGATCCAAACCATTCGGATGCCACCTCACCATAGAAGTTTCTCCTTCTAGAAGATTCGAGAAAATGCTCGTTTTTCCCAAGTGTAAGAATTCTCGCACCCTTCTTATAGTGCAACCTGTGAACTGTTCACACCCTAGATATGATGCATCCTATGAGAATCAGGCATTCTCACACCCTAATACATAGGCAACCTGCAAACTTCCTTTTTTATAAGGTTTTTACACAGGAAAATGCAACTTCTTTTCTTAGGAAAAGTTCTTCTCCCTTCTCTCTTCAGGAACTCAGGCCACTGACCCCTCTGAAGGAAACAAATAGGTTTACATCATTAATGGTCATAGGGATGATGAAAATAATGTGTAATAGAGAGCCCCCCAAAGTATGAAGTTAGAACATAGTGATAGCTGAAATACTTTGTCGAGTGTGTGTAGGGAATAAGGAATAGTCGGTCGGAAACCTGCCAACAAACAAGGAAATACAGTACAATAATATATCATCACTGAGGTAGGCATTCCCATAATCAGAATACAAATGATTCAAAGCATAAATTTTGACATGCAAAGATCCATGTCAAGTAAGACAAGTCATGGCCACCAAACATACACTGTGGATTCATTCCAATATGACTCAAATCTGAACATAGCCACCAAAAATACACTGTGGATATATGTGTTAAAGACTCAAATTTGAACATAGCCACCAAACATACAATGTGGATCTATGTAACAGTACACTAAATATACTCCAACGCAACCTGGATCTGTCAGAAAAATATCCAGGGTCTTCATCTCTATCACTCTATAGTACGAATCTAACCATGTGAATACATGTGTTGAAGTTGAACATGGTAGAAACCACTTGATTACTGCTCATTAGTGTATACCGTTAACAAGTGTGAGGTAAATCACCATTAATGCCAATGAATCCCAAGTTACACTAGTACAATCCAACGAATGTGAATCAATGAGCTGAGGTTGAACACTCAACAAATCTCTCGATCAGGGGTCGATAATGAAAACCCACTTTCGAAAGAGAGGAAACCTACCATTGAGGAATGCAAGTTCTAAGGTACCAATTAGTTTCTAAGTCTAATTCCTGGATAATGAGTTGAAGTCGAAAGGAAAAGAAAGGTCACAAGAGATCCTTAATGTATCCCACATCAATGACATGAAACAAGTAACAAGATTTGATGTAGATCAGAGTAACAAGTGATTCAAGACTGAATCAGGGATGGTCGACACAATAAAAGGATTAAAGACTGCAGAAATGGCTGACGCAATAGAAGGCTTTTCA
>WSFP011570745.1:0-10766 GCA_009831015.1 Picea engelmannii
GAACAATTAGAGCACATGACTTTTGAATAAAGAATGTTCAGGGCTCAAGAAGGGAGAAATGATAGGATCAAGATGGAAATTTCAAAATATGTAGGGAATCTTAAACCAAAGGAGTTTATAGATTGGATGAATGCCATGGAATTGTTTTTTGAATAACAGCTTATGCCAAAGGAAAATAAGGTGAAATTTTCATGCACCAAGTTGAAGGGTTACGCCATGATCTGGTGGGATCATGTGCAGAAAAACATGGAAAAAAAAGGAAAAGACAAAATACCTGGAGCAAGATGGAAAAAAAATTGCGAGAATATTTTTTTCCTTTGGACTATGCTCAGATAATTTTTCGTAGATTTTATAAGTTGAATCAAAACATGCCCACAGTGGAGGAACTCACAAACAAGTTTTATCAGTTGTCCATTCGCGTGGATCGCCAAGAAACTGATGAGCAACTGGCTGCAAGGTATGTAAATTGTTTAAAAATTTATATTCAAGATAAAATGAGCATGCATAGGGTTCACAACGTGGAAGAGGCATACCAAGTATCCTTAAAGGCCAAGGAAAAACAAAACTGACAATTTTATCAAAGGAATAGAGGAGCAAGGAGGGGTATATCATCTGCCTCACGGGGTGGTTTTAACTATGGGAAAGGTGAATCATCCCAAGGAGTTGAGAAAGTGGAATATACTTAACAAGGTAACCTGAATCAGCCATGAGGAAGAGGATTTCAGATGGGTAGAGGTTACAATGGTGGCATAGGAGGACATTATGTATGTTTCAGGTGTGGTGTAGAGGGTCATTGAGAATTTTAATGCCCAAATTATAACATGAAAGAGCCAAAGAAAGGACAATATCCTAGTTTGAACTTGGTCCAAGATAAGAATTAAGAAGGAGTCGAATCTGAAGTGTGGCCTGATATGGGGGAGAGTCTCATGATACAAAGGTCAATGGCGATTCCCGAAAAAGAGTAAGGGAAGAGTAGTGACATGAATATTCTTAGCTTTGGACAAATATTTTTCGAACCAGATGCACTTTCGGGGGAAAGGTATGTCAAGTTATTGTTGATAGTGGAAGTTGTGAGAATATGGTTTCGAAAGAGATGGTAGATAAGTTGAAATTCCACTGTGAATCACATCCCCATCCTTACCAAATTGCATGGTTCAAAAAGGGGAATGAAGTCACTGTTAGCACTAGAAGTCACCTCTAGATTGCGTTGGAGATAAGCCCAGTACCCATCAGAGTTTTTTGTCACAGGTTGGTTTTAAAGGGGTCGAATGGGCGCAGACTCAAGATGATATCATTTTAACTCAGAAAACTGGACTGGTATGCACATGTAGGTGAGGTCTTAATTAACTTCAGTCAGTAAGTTGGATTAAGGGTGAATAGAGGGAAGACTTTGGAGAGGAGAGTGTAGAGGTCTGTCGTAAATATCAGGTCTTCCAACAACCTAAGGAGGAAAAGCTTCAAATACAAGATCCTCTTGGATTCAAAACTTCAAGAAACTGAAGAACATAAAGAACAACACTGCAATAAAACATACATTACAATATAGTCAAAACAATCCATGTGAATCCTTCAATCATGGAAACTTCAATATTAGAGGCAAATAGGATGGCAAAAGAAGCTGACTTTCATTAAACAAGAAGTCTCAGATCAAAATACATAACCAGAGAACCAAAGTTCTTCATCAAAAGTTTACAATATGGGAGCGTAGCTCAACCCTCAACCTTAACAAAATATCAAAACTGTCTATATATACTAGAAACTACCGCAACTACCAGTAGTGGGATTGGGCTCCTGCATTCAAAGTTTCTAGTTGGTGCCCGCTCTGTCAGACTGTGTAGGCCTTCTCATGTTAGATGCGAGACATGCACAGTTATGCGTTTTACAGGAAAATCGATTCAGGAAGAAACTTCGATGGACAGTCTGCCTTCATGACTGCTCTCTGCAACACTTTCCATTTATGGGGTGAGACAAGGTCTCAATTGTCGGCCCCATCTTCGATAACTTCCTTCATTGGGATCAGGACGAGGCCTGACACCCATGAATGATTTATAGGCGGTTCCCACGACTTCTTCAATTCAATCCTGTTGCCTCGAGGCTCTGCAAATCTCTATGAAATCGACGCCCCTTCCTTAGCGTCCCAGAGCTCCTTGTGTTATCCTTTTCATCATGTGACCCCGGGCCACAACCTGGCGCTTAGCTCTCGAGTGTTTCGTGATTTCTCATTTCGAGAGTCTCCACTCCACTTGATTCCAAGTATCACGATGCACAAAATTGTGAAATGGCCTTTTCAGATCGACGGTCATATCTGCTTTGCAGCCAATGGCCGCGATTGCTTCCTTGAAAACCCGAGTCACCAATCATGCGCTGAGTGATTACCTTTCTTCTTGTGCCCACCTCCTATGTGACCTTGGGCTGTGACCATGGGCCCAATTCCTGGGCACTTCACGGCTTCGCATTTCGGGTGTTTGCGCCATGCGTCATGCTAAGACCCTCGATTCACGAAATCGTTATTTCTCGGATCTGGTGCCAGGCATCCCTCTAGATTGGATGACCCATATCAACTCGTGAGTTTGCACCTCGCGAGTCCTCACAATTCTGCCCTTTGACTTTTCCACTTCGTAAGTCAGTGAAATGCTAATCTCTCGCTACGTACCCTTCCCAACATCAACGGCTAGGATTGAAATCTTGGCTTTAGACCTATGTCAGGCGTTAAAATTATTTCACTTTTATGATCCCGATCGCCTGAGGGTCGTAAATCTGAACTTCGAATGGAATCTCCTCTGCTGAAAACTGAAACTTTCTCCCTCGCTTGTTTTTGAGTCCATACTAGATCACTCTAAGTGTTGCGCTTTGCGCTCATGGCTGCGGCCCTTGACAACTTTATGTGATAAATTTTGACCAATGGGTCGAAAACACACCCTTTGACTGGATTTTGAGGGTGTTCAAGTTGTTCAGACCTCAAACATTTTCTTTCTTCCTGTGGAAATCATGGGCAGAATGCCACCTGATTTACACTAAAATGATCTTAGGGGTAAACCTAAATTATGCTTGATTCCTATGAAATAGGTTGCAAATTCATGTGTTAACATATAGGCTCCATGGGGGATAGAGACCTCCCTTTGAGGTTCTAAGAACTCCCTTTTGTAGCTTCAGTGCCTTAGTGTTGGGTTGTGGAGTCACTTATAAAAACAAAAACAAAAGAAAAATGATATTTACAATGACGTGGGAAGCCACTCATGGCTTAAGTAAAAAACCTCTTCAGAAAATGCCCATTTACAGGGCTGCCAAAAACTTTATCCTCCTTCAAATCCTACAACTTGTAAGTGTTATTTGAAAAAACATAAGAAATTTTGAAGGGGCCAATTCACAAGGCCTCAAATTTACCGTGCTTGCCTTGATCTTGTTTAGGTGCATCCCACTTGAGTACTAGATCTCCTAGTTGGAAATCCTCTTTGGTCACCTTTTTATCAAAGGTCTGCTTGATATTTTGTTGATGCTCATGGTCTTTGTCCAGTAGTTTCTCCCTCATCTACTGCACGTCTACCAGCTGTTGCATTTTTTTGATCATATTATCTGGTTCTCCTTGATAGTCTTGGAAGAATTTTTCCATAGGTAAGGAGAGTTGAGAGGGAAAGATGGCCTCAACTCCATACACCAGCTGGAAAGGAGAGACACCAATAGATATGTTTTTTGTCACTCTATCAGTCCATAAAGAAAATTTAAGATTTGAATCCCAGGCCTTCTTGTTGTCCTGTAATAGTCTTTTGATGATCTTAACAAGGCTCTTGTTAGAGGACTCTGCCAGTCCATTCCCTTGGGGATAGTAAGGAGTAGAGTGAATCAATGTGATTCCAAATTGTTCACAAAACTTAATCAGTGGTTTATCCTTGAAATCTATAGCATTATCCATGACAGTTCTATTGGGACAACCGAATCTTGCCATAATATCCTCAAGAAAACTGATGATTACTTTGTGGGAAGCATTTCTTGTGGGGATGGCCTCTATCCACTTGGTAAAGTAGTCTGTGGCAGTCAAGATCCACTTATGCTGACCACTTGAAGTAGGATGAATCTTCCCAATAAAATCTAGGCCCCACCGCTGAAAGGGCCCTGAAGCTGCCACGAGCTTTAGTGGCAGAGACTTGAGTTGTTGCTTTCCAGAGAATTTATGACATGTAACACAAGCCCTGATCTTTGCACAGACATCAGTAAAGAGACTAGACCAAAAATAACCAGCCTTTAGAATTTTATAGGATGTGGTTCTTCAGAAGTGATGCCCCCCACATAAACTATCACGAAAATCATATATAATCTTTTGGGCTTCATGTGGGTCTAGGCATCTCAACAACACTCCTAAAGGGTCTTTCCAATATAAGACTTGATCAATCAAACAATATTTAATTGATTTGAGCTTCAAGGCTCTTACCTTTCCCTTTTCCATGCCATCAGGAGGCTGCAACTTCTGTAGGAAAAATATAATGTCTTTATACCAAATGCATCATGCCAATGGGGGTGTGACTTGAGGATATTCATCAGACAACTCAACTTGCTGATTCTCTGAACAAATGTTGATTAAATTGATCCCCAAGGATTTACAATTAGATCCAGCCAACAACCTAGCTAAACCTTGACCCTTAACCAATTTGGTAGGCTTTATTTCGAGATCAAATTCAAGGATCTTGGCAATCCACTTGATCCTTCTTCCATCCATGTCAGGTTGAATGAGGATCTCCTTCATAGAAGTTGAAGGGACATATGCAATTACCTTTGAATGTAGCACATAAAATTTCAAATCTTTGAGAGATTTAACCAACGCATAGGCTTGCTTTTCCATGATGTCATACTTTATTTCAGCATCTCTCAATGCCTTACTGAAAAAGGAAATGGTTTGCTCTAACCTTTCAACATTCTTCTGTAACAAAACAATTGCTACTGCGTCAAATGAAGCATAGGAAAAAGTCAGAAAATCCTTGAAGTAATCAGGACGGATGAGCATATGTGCTTCAATAAAGGCCTTCTTTATTTGATCAAAAGAGTTGTGAGATTCAACAGTCCATTTGATCTCATTCCCTTTCCTCAACATGGCTGTGATAAACTTTACCAATTCAACAAAATTTGAAACAAACCTTCTCAAAAAATTAATTTTCCCCAAGAAAGACTGAACTTCTTTCTTGGATCTAGGGAGTGACATAAAATCCATCAAATCCAAACCCAACTTCACTCCCTCAGCTGATACAATGTGCCCCAACAGTTTCCACTCTTTCATGACAAACAATGACTTTTTGGGATTCAAAGAGAGACCAAATTTTCTGCATTTCAAGAAGACCCTTTTCAAATGACCATGATTTTCTTTATTAGATTGTGAGAACATTGTTATGTCATCCAAATAGATGACTACAAACTTGTCCTTTTCTCTAATAAACTCTATGTCCATGGCTCACTGAAAGGTTTCCCCTGCGTTCATCAGACCAAAGGGCATCTTGGCATACATGAATGTACCCCAGGGAGTGGTGAAGGTTGTCTTCTCTCTATATTTAGGAAAGACATAGATTTTATTGTAGCCACAAAATCCATCAATCATAGACATTATGGATACCCCTGTCACCCTCTGTAATATGTGTTCCATATTGGGCAAGGGGTAATTGTCTTTCTTAGAGCTTCTGTTCAGATTCCTGAAATCGACACAAAGTCTAATTTATCCATTCTTCTTTCTCACTACGACCAAGTTGGCCACCCATTCAGAATATCTCAAAGGAATGATAATATGGGCATCTGAAAGTTTTTTAACTTCTTTCTCCATCATGGGCAACACCATAGGATTTATTGATCTTAATTTCTGCCTAAATGGTTTGGCCTCCTCCTTCAATGGGATCTTATGCTCAATGACGCTCGTGTCATATGTTATGAGATATTCCTATGATCAGGCGAATACATCAGCAAATTCTCTTAATAGCTCAAAATATTTGGCTCTTTGTTCCCTTGACAGGCTGCTTGACAACTTGACAAATTTTGGGTCCTTCTCTGTACCAATATTGCACTCAAATGTCTCAACATCATCAATTGGCTTCTTAGCTTTCACTGCCACATCATTATTGTCAAATATCCTTTCCAAAGGGACTAATCCCTTTAGAATGTGATTGCTAGGCAACTGCACGATGTGATGATTAGCAATTTTATTCAAGAAAACATTACTATGGGGGGTATTTTCAAGGTCATGATCTTGATCTATGTGTAAAGCAAAAAATTCATCAACAGTTTGTAGGAGTCTCTTGATTTCAAGATCATCCTCAAATACCTTCCAATTCTTGACATTGTTAGGTATAGAGGGTCTATATTTTACCTCTACATCATACCCGAGTTTAGGTGGCAGAGGGACTTTGAAATTGCTTGTTGAAACCGCCAAAGAATCAACCACTGTATTCTCCTCTCTTGGAAGAAATGAAATGTTGAAAGCTAGGAAAAAACTGTCAATTAGGTCCCACACTTCATTTCTATAAGATTTGAGTCTAGGATGCTTGGCTTTGTAAATATTTCTGACCTGATTGACAACCAACTCAGCATCCCCAAACACAACTATTTATTTAATCCCCATGTCTTTTGCAGCCCTCAGACCCAAGATAAGGGCTTCATACTCTGCCACATTATTGGTAGTTTCAAATTCTAATTTGTAGGATAGGGATATGATCTCTTGAGTTGGTGAAACAAATACCACTCTAGCACCAACACCCTCCCTGGAAGAGGCTCCATCAAAGAACATCTTCCAAACAGAGGTGGTGAGAGGAGAATCTTCATGAAAAGCCACAGACTGTTTTCTGAGTTTAAGAGGAGGCTCGGGAGCATCAGTGAGATGCAATAAGATGGATCCCAAATCAGTGTCAATAGAAAAAATAGGATGGTTGGTGGGGTCCGTTTCATCACTAATGATGTAGGCCAACTGAGCTTCCCTATAAAGTCTTCTATGCTCAACCCCGAATACAGGAACAGTGGCATATGTGAGGTCCATTTGTAAAGTTCCCCCAAGTTTTTTATCCAAGATCTTGATAATAACATACCAAACTTAGGGGGAACATCAACCACTACACTGTCCATGACCACACTTTTCATGGGCAACTGAAACAAGGTCACAACCAGATCTTTGATGACCCCAATACACTTCACTTTCCTAGAGTCAAAAGAATATAAGTCATGGTAGGATTTTGTTATTTCTAATCCAAGTTCATCCATGACTGCTTTGGGCATGATATTGTGAGATGCCCCTGAGTCCATCAAACAATTATGCAACACCTTATCATGTATGTTTAGTGATGTATAGAAGGGAGGGGATGAATCATCTCTATATTCTATCAAAGGACCTAAGATGACTGCTGGCTTTTTATCTTGCAGATCTACTGAATCAATGGATTTTGAGGAGGCTTTAGGCAACAATGCTTCGGGAAGACACTCTCTGAATTCTTCAATTTTTATCAGTTCCAAAAATGGTACAGGGATCTTGATTTTTTGGATCTCATTTCTAAAACTGAAGGAAGATGGATATTGCAGAATCTCCTTGACTTCTGGGGTAGGATCCTCAATCAAAACTGGGGGGTTTTGATCGTCTTTTTTCTTTCTGCCAACTGTCACAGCCTTGGCATAATTCTCTGTTTTTGAGGGCTGATCTGAAGCATTAGTCTTTTCCCCTTTCTTTTTAGATCTCAGATTATATTTACTAGGATTCCCTTTTTCCTTCTCTCCCTTACTTAATTCATTTATTTGATTGTCCATCAAGGACTCCCCATATGCATACTTGGTCAAGTGAGGGGATCAAGCGGTGTCACCCAAGCAATGGATTTCGGGATCATCTTCTTCATCCTCTTCATCTTCTTCATCTACAAGGTTGTTTTGTAAAGGGGTTTGGATCCTTTGATCATACCTTCCTCTGTTTCTGGGATCTCTTGGAAGTATCTGAGGGTCATTATTAGGTCTCCTGAAACCACCTTTGTTATCAACATTTTGTGTATTTCTATAGGTTTGTTTTCCGTCAAACTTTAACTTTTCCATCTCAACAGAAAGATATTTTACTAATTTGGTAAGTTCATCAACTTGGGGGTGGACAATAGAGGAATCAAAGGTTGAGGATTTAGTTCTACTCTTTTTCCTATCCTTATTAGATTTCCCTCTAAGTTGATTAGATGCCACTATGTTAGATTCTACCTCCACGGCTGCATCTTGCATATGAGCTAAGGAGGCAGATCTCCTTTCTCTCAGTAAAAGGAAAAAATCTGGGTCAAAAGAACTGGCATAGGTGATTTTGGCAGAGGTCTCTGTAGGATTTATCTCAGGATGGATCTTATTGTACATTTTGTTGAATCTTTGAGAGAAATCGAAGACAAACTCTCCTTCTATCCTCTTTAGGGATCCAAATTCTGTGATATAATACAAAAATTCCTTTTTGTCCCCCCACTGCCTCATAGAAGAATCATCTAAATCCTCAATCCCGACGATAGATACAGGGGGAAAATCCCTAAACCACTTCCTAGCCTCACCATCAAGGCTATGAAAAAAAATCCTCATCCATACATCTTCATTTCCAATGGCATGGTTGTCTATATAACTATAAAAGGCTTCAGTTCTACTCTTTTTCCTATCCTTATCAGATTTCCCTCTAAGTTGATTAGATGCCACTATGTTAGATTCTACCTCCACGACTGCATCTTGCATATGAGCTAAGGAGGCAGATCTCCTTTCTCTCAGTAAAAGGAAAAAATCAGGGTCAAAAGAACTAGCATAGGTGATTTTGGCAGAGGTCTCTGTAGGATTTATCTCAGGATGGATCTTATTGTACATTTTGTTGAATCTTTGAGAGAAATCAGAGACACACTCTCCTTCTTTCCTCTTTAGGGATCCAAATTCTGTGATATAATACAGAAATTCCTTTTTGTCCCCCCACTGCCTCATAAAAGAATCATCTAAATCCTCAATCCCGACGATAGATACAGGGGGAAAATCCCTAAACCACTTCCTAGCCTCACCATCAAGGCTATGAACAAAAATCCTCATCCATACATCTTCATTTCCAATGGCATGGTTGTCTGTATAACTATAAAAGGATTCAAGATGTTCTTCTGCAGTTATGTTTCCCTCACCTGTGAACTTGGACAACTGCTTAAGGTAGCCATCCTCTGGCAGAGCATTCATAGACCGAGGCAGGACAAGAGGGGCATACCTAGCAGTTACTATAGCTTTCATTCTAGTTTTGGGGGGATTAGCTCCTGCCATTTGTATGTGAACTAGAGGAGAACCCAGAGAGGATGGGGTTGGGCTATGTGAAAATGGGATAGTGTTCCTGGGAGGTGAATACAAGGGGATTGAGGGAACATAAGTCTCCCCTTCTGAAACTACATCAACTCTATTAGGAGGAGGAGTAGGAAAGTCCTCCATGGTCAAATATCTCTCCTTCCAATTCATAACTTCGAGGGAGAAAGGGGTGTCAAATCTCTCTCCTTCCAAACCAAGAATAGGAGGGGAGAAATCGGCAGGAAAACTCCCAAAATTTAAATTTCTTGAAACTTCAGTAGTTTGTATAATAGGAGAATCAGAAACAATTACTGGAGTTTGTAAAGAGGGAATATGAAAATTATCAGGAAAACTTGGTACAACAGTGGAGGTACCTTTTTTAGCGGTCTTTCCCTTTCTGATTATTTCCTCTGGGTTAGCTTCAGATATTGCTAGAGGTAGCAGTGAAGTGGACCTCTTTTGTCTTCCTTTAGGAGCCAGAACTAAATCAGTGGAGTCGAAACAGTGAAGCACAATTAGAGCTTCTTTGTCATTTTATCCCAGGGAAATGTCTTCAATTCGTTTCTCGACAATGACACCAGAAATGTTAGCACTAGAAGTCACCTCCAGACTACGTTGGAGGTAAGCCCAATACCCATTAGAGTTTTATGTCATAGGTTGGTTTTAAAGGGGTCAAATGGGTGCAGACTCAAGATGATATTGTTTTAACTTAGAAAACTTGACTGGTATGCACATGAAGGTGTGGTCTTAAGTAACTTTAATCAGTAAGTTGGAGTAAGGGTGAATAGAGGGAAGACTTTGGAGAGGAGAGTGTAGAGGTCTGCCGTAAACATCAGGTCTTCTAGTAGCCTAAGGAGGAAAAGATTCAAATACAAGATCCTCTTGGATTCAAAACTTCAGGAAACTGAAGAACGTAAATAACAACAATGCAATCAAACATACATTACAATACAGTCAAAACAATCCATGTGAATCCTTCAATCATGGACACTTCAGTATCAGAGGCAAATAGGATGAAAAAGAAGTTGACTTTCATTAAACAAGAAGTCTTAGATAAAAATACATAACCAGAGAACTAGAGTTCTTCATCAAAAGTTTTACAATCTGGGAGCGTATCTCAACCCTCGACCTTAACAAAATATCAAAACTGTCTATATATACTAGAAACTGCCACAACTACCAGGAGCGTGATCAGGTCCCTGCATTCAAAGTTTCTAGTCGGTGCCCGCTCTGTCAGACTGTGCAGGCCTTCTCATGTCAGATGCGAGATAGACGCAGTTATGTGTTTTACAGGAAAATCCATCCAGCAAGAAACTTAGGTGGACATTTTGCCTTCATGACTGCTCTCTGCAATGCTTTCCATTTATGGGGTGAGACGAGGTCTCAACTGCCACCCCCATCTTCAATAAATTCCTTCATTGGGATCAGGACGAGGCTTGACACCCATGAATGTTTTCTAGGTGGTGCCTATGACTTCTTCAATTCAATCTTGA
>ML912487.1:0-10149 GCA_009831015.1 Picea engelmannii
GAACGCGCCGTCAGAATTTGACCCAAATGCAGTAGTGTAATGTTCAGGACTTGAAACATATGATTTTGCATGAAATGCATAATGTTCCTTATGCAGGGAACCCTGGATATCAGAAAATTGTGGCAGCAGTCAAGAGCCATTACTTTTGGCCAGGTATGAAGAAAGAGATTGTTGAATACATCGTTAGATGTATGGAGTGACATAAGGTCAAAGCTAAGAATAGGCACCCAGCGGGGTTGTTGCAACCTTTACCCATTCCTGAGTGGAAGTGGGAAGTGGTTTAAATGGACTTCATCACAGGATTTCCCAGAAAAGACAAGAAACATGATTCAATTATGGTGGTGGTGGACAAGATTATGAAAAATGCCCATTTCATTCCATTAAAAACTACTCACAAGGAAGAGGACGTTGCCAATGTATTTATGAAGGAGGTGGAATAATTGCACGGAATTCCCAAGACAATTGTGTCCGACAGAGACCCAAAATTTACCTCAAATTTCTGGAAAGGGTTATTCAAGGGGTTCAGAACGAATATGAGCTTTAGTATAGCTTATCATCCTGAGTCTGATGGAGAGACAGAGAGGGTTAATAGAGTAATAGAAGACATGTTAAGGATGTATGTGATGGACAAACCATCTAAATGGGAATACTACCTACACTTGGTAGAATTCGCTTACAACAATGGGTATCAAGCATCATTGAAGATGAGCCCATTTGAATCACTTTATGGAAGAAAGTGCAATACTCCAGTAAGCTGGGATAATCCAGTGGATAGGGAAGTAGTTGGGCTAGAGTTTCTTAAGGGAATGGAAGAACAAATGCTAAAAATTAAGCATAATTTAAAGGTTGCCCAAGACAGGCAGAAAAGTTATGCTGATAGGAACAAAATCCACAGAGAGTTCAAAGTGGGTGATCATGTTTTCCTGAAATTAAAATCCAATAGAAGTTCCCTGAACCTGGGAAACTGTGCCAAGTTGGAAGCCAAATTTTGTGGGCCATTTGAAATCCTAGAAAGGATTGGGCCAGCTACATATATTCTTGCATTACCTGCATCCATGAATGTACATAATGTGTTTCATGTTTCATTGCTTAATAAATATATACCTAATGCTAATCATGTAATTGATTGGAATGTGATTCAGGTGGAACAAGATGGTGTCCTGCAAGTGCATCCTGTGTGCATATTGGACCAGAAAAGCAAACAAATCTGTAATCCATCCATAGGGATTGTAAAGGTCGAGTGGACCTAGTACAGTCCTGAGGATGTGACATGGGAGCATGAATATGCTATGCGGACATAATATCCGCATCTTTTTGAAGATTTTGGAAAATCTTGTTGATGTCGCGTGAAAGTTGCACTGAGGACAATGCAAAAATAAGGGGAGGGGATTATAATATCCCCAAGGACGAGCCCTGTTTTAATCATGTTTATGAATTGTAAATCATGTTTTGTAGGCTAGTGAGACAATTTTATATAATATGGTGGGCTTATGTGTTTATTAGGCCAGAGAGCCTAAGTGTTAAAGGCCAGGAGCCTAATTGTGTATATGTAATTATGCAGAACATTAATAAAAATATAAACATCGTTGCATGTAGACAGACCAAAAAGAAAGAGTGATGGGGGACTAAGATTCCACAAGGTGGGTAAGAGAAAAGGGGCTAAAAGGTTGGAAAAAGAGGCTAAGTGTTGGGGCTAGGGGCTTAAGTCCTTAGGAATAATAATTTATTATTATTCCAAAAGATATGTGAAATGTATGTCTTTATCCTAAGTTCTTGGAAAGGGGAACGTGTGCAAAAAGGGAATGCATGTTGATGGAGCACATTCAGCCACATGGGCGACATGTGTCGGCCCAGACACATGCAATTTAACCAAAGAATTGAGCCATGATGGGCATTCGCCGTCCAGTCTACCTTTATGTATGTCTGAACTGAGAAATCTCTGCGTCTAAGTTCAATAAGCCTCACACGGCTCTGAAACCCGAAGCCTGTTATGTTTTCTGGGAAACTGATACACCCTCTATCTGAACTGTTAAGTCTGTGTTCAACCCCTATGTGGATTTCTTGTCACACACTCTGAAAACTAGTGTCAAACCTATGGATTGAGTCATGTCATTTGTACTTCCTGTGAGGCAGTCGATCTTCTCTTGCAAAGTCGAGCCCATCCCTGAACTATCTTTGAGTCATTGCCTTATGTGTTCCTAATTGGAATTGACTAGTTGCAGTTGATGATTATCTTCACCCTGCAGGAATTGGGCTGAAACTGGTTGAAGAAGTGGGTTGGCAGGCCTGTGGTAGAAGATGCAGGTTGTCATACCTATGAGTGACTCTCTTCAAGAGAGAGAGAGTCTTCTCAGAAGTGGTTTTCTCCCAGAGAGAGTCCAGCACCAGCTACAGAGCTATGAGACTTCCTGATCTGGCCTATTGTCGAGGCCTAGAGGGGAGGTGAAGCACTGATGGACTATGCTTGTGAAGGTGTATACTCCTAGGTGGAACATGCATGTGGGGAATGAGAGTACATGAGTAGTGGGTGTAAGAAGGCTACTAGGGAGAATCCTTCCGATTGTTCTGTGAAGTATTCCCGTAACCTCAGCCTAGTCTCAGATTCCCTTACCTTGGGTGGAGCTTAGTCCCAGCATGGGGGTGAACCACTGTTGAGCGTGATGAGTAGTGAGGTCTAAGGCTGGGAGGTTCGTGGAGGTTCTTCACGTGGTTGGGTGGAGTTGCTACAATTTCAAATATAAGTATTAATGTTTTAATTAATTTATATGTGATGCAAGTCTGTGATGCTTACAATATTATCATGTATTTCATTGCGATGATGTTTACTGTTGATTCCATTAATTCTGTATGTTAGCAGTAATTACATGTTTACTCGATTAATCCATTTAACTTCATGTAAATGTATACTACATAAACATGAGAATGTTTCCATGCAGTAGCGTTTCCCGACAAGTGGGTTGATAGCCCGAGAACGTTACATTATGGTATCAAAGCTAGAAAGGATAAGTTAAGGCACTATTGGTAGCATTGTCCGGCCTGTTGGGTGTTGGGGATGTTACAAAAACCATAACACAAGCCCTATCTAAGGGGTTTTTATCATTAGATTTGGATATGGAGTCCATTAGGAGGTTGTTGGACACACCTACCACACTTAGAGGGGGGGTGTGAATGAGTGTGGGGTTCTTTTTCCCAAAACTTCCCTCTTACACAAAACTCCTTAGTTAATATTCAATATTTACTCATTACTCATTTATGTCATTTATAACCAGTTAGATGTGAACATATATCAACAATATATCATCAACAAATCATATCCACAAGGAACACAAAGAACACAAGATGTATGTACAATTTTATTTTTATTACGGACTTCAATCCTTGGGGTTTATCAACAACAATTGAATAGAGTATAATTCTACAAGAGAGCCAACTCTATATGAAAGACTCAACTTACATTCTCAGCAACAACTGAGACGAGGCAAAAATCCTCAACAGATACCAATCTGTCACAGGTACATGGCCTGTCAATAGTGCAACCCGCATGTGTAAGCGCTCTAGCTCACTACTGCCTGCATATGTATGCAGCCAGTGTATACAAAAACCTGCGTATACCTTCTAATCTATTAGGGTTTTTCTTTTCTTCACATACTCGGATCCTCTGCAACCTGTAAACACATTCTCTTCCATCTTCCACTGTCCAAACTAACTCCCAACCAGTCAAAACACATCCAAGCTCTCCAATATCTTACTCATGCTCCACAACCAGTCAATATGAATGCTAAATCAATAATGTATAAGCAACTAGTATACCATAGCAATCATATCACAACTGAATCACAAGAGTAATGCTCACTCCATCAACCAACATAAACAACATCACAACAGCCATACCATGAATTCCCTAAGCATTCACAACACAACAAGCAATACTATCCATCAAGACAATAATGTAACCATACCAATGTCTCAGTGACAGATCTGAGCCCATAGAATGCATATCTGGAACCTGTTGCAGTCTTCAATAGCCAGTCATCATCTCAAACACAAATCTTCATGATTTTATCCATTGTATGCACCCTGTCCTCATACAACCCGCGTATGTACACGCCCTGGCCCATTACAACCCGCGTACACCTCAGAAACTAGGGTTTTTGAAGCTCCGATACTTTTTTCATCAAGATCTTAACCTAGGTCACTTAACCTAATTTCCTTATTTTAGGGTTAACCACTTTCCATAAATAGAAAGTTCTCTAATACTTTATCATTTAAATATTCCTTCTTGATTTTGTCACTTTACTTTATCATTTAAATAATCCTCCTTGACTTTGTCACTTTACTTTATCATTTAAATAATCTTCCTTGACTTTGTCACTTTACTTTGTCATTAAATAATGATTTTTTTATTTTCAAACACTTTGACTTCTTTGACCATTTGGGGCTTTGAGCCTTCATGTGGGGGTCCTCCAACTTCGTAAGGCCATAACTCTCAAACCGTGAGGAGTTATGTGACATTCCACATACCACCGGAAATGGCATGAAAAGTACTATCCATCTAGGATAGTTTCACCAACAACTTCATTTATATTCATATTATTATTCCTCATATAAAGATGTCTTCCCGTGAGTTCTTTCACCATAAGGGGACCACTTTGGAGTTCATCCATTTGTGCACATTATCAACCATGATAAGAAAATTACATCAATCCAACTATGCATCATGTATCAATGAAA
This sequence comes from Picea engelmannii, assembly GCA_009831015.1. Taxonomy (NCBI): domain Eukaryota; kingdom Viridiplantae; phylum Streptophyta; class Pinopsida; order Pinales; family Pinaceae; genus Picea; species Picea engelmannii. The sequence goes on from ML912487.1 coordinate 4,732, forward strand.
AATCATTTATCCATCTTCATCTATGCATCATGATCCATCTTCATCGATTGGTTTCCACTTGACATCTATCATTCTCATCAAGGATAATACATATACATTGTTCATCAATCATCAATCAAGCCTATCAATCAATAAATCACTTGACATCAATCAATCACTCAATCACTTGACATCAATCCTTTGACATCAATAAATCAAACCATTGGCATCAATGACAACATGATCCAACAATCTCCCCCTTTGGCATTGATGGCAATACCAACACTGATGTCAACACCAATTACAAATTATTGATGTCAATATGTAGATAAGTCATTATGTACATCAATATGACTATCCTACATCAATATGACTATCTCTCCCCATTGCTAAACATCAATCAAATCAATGTGATCATCTCTCCCCCTTTGACATCAATGGAAAAGAGCCATTCTCCTATTGGGGTTTCTCCCCCTTTCTAGATGCCTCTGAATAATCTCTCCCATTTTGAACAAGGGATGTCAATCTGATGTAATGTTGAAGATACATTGCTCATGCTCCCTCTGTGGCCATTTTTACCCCTATAATTATGCCTTTGTGCTCTTTCTTAAAATATAGGACTCTTTTCTAGGTATGCATCTGATAAATATCTCCTCCTAGAATCATGGGAATAAAAATGACTCCTCCTATGGGTATGTCTCCCCCTATATTCTATGCAAGATGAAAAATATGGTACTACTCAAATATGATGATCCTTGGACCTGTCCATGCATCAAACTCATTCCATACCAAACATCATGAAAGATATGTCAACAATGAAATAGAGAATCATCAAAAATATCAACCAAGTACTTGTCTTAACCAACTACTTGTCTTAACCATGTACTCAACATGTACCTCGACCAAAAGACCTCATCAATTTCATCATCCAAATCTGATTTTTAGCTCTATAATAGACCTGGTGTATATGATCACATTCCTGCAAACCTTCCTTAACTTTAACAACAATAGACTAGCATTTTCATGAAACTTTTCTTTAGTCTCACATGCCTAGTTTTGGATTAGTCAACAACCCTAACTTGAAGTAATCATAACTTTGTACCTGTAATGTATACACATATGAAAATGATACACAATGTTCTTCAGTGTGTTTACTGCAATTCATCTAAGTGTCACTACTTGGAAACTCTCAGAAAAGGAGTTATAGAAAAAATGACATACCTTGTTGAATTCTGACTTATTCTAGAGAGAGACCTTGTAGAGCGTTCCCCACATGGAATATTTGTTGAAATGATTTGAAACTATTACAAAGAATACTAGATAATGTACCCTAACCAACACATTTTGTCTCACTAAATTTGGATCTTTTATGAAGAAGTTATGACGTTTTTACCCGAAACACTTGTTTTTGACTAGTTTCACGACTAGCCACAAACTCTATTTTCCACGTAGTGTAACTCCCAAAATACAATGACCCACAAGCTGATTGTTTTACCAAAGACACTTGGATATGTTTTATAAATAGAATATCAATTTTAGGGTCTGAATCATTATAGAAAAAATGTTATAGTGAAAATGGTGAGATGACCTGTAAATAACATACCTTAGAAAACACCATCAAAAGAATTTATCCTTCCTTGCATTTCGGCCTTATTTTCTTCACCTTCCCTCAGAATTTAGGCTTATATATCCTTAGTTACCTCAGACACCTATATATATATATATATATATATATATATATATATATTCAATATTCTCAAGTTTGATTGAAATGATAGAGCCTTGCCTCTTATTTATACTCTCCAAGTAGCTTCCTTAAAAACATCTTCTAGGTAACTTGGCCCCACTTTCCTTATTTTAGGGTTAACCCACTTCTAATCTCTCCATTAAATTTATTATTGAAATAATTTATTTTGTATTCACTTTGAATTATAATACACTCATTACTTTATTTTATTATTTACCTTTTAAAATCTCTTAAACCACTTTCACTACTTTGACCTTTTGGGGCTTCTAGATGACATATCAGGATCCTCCAACTCCATAAGGCCATAACTCTCAAACCGTGAGTTATGTGATGTTCCAAATACCACCATAAATGGAATGACATGTACTATCCATATAGAATAGCATTATCTAAAAATATATCATAACTCATACCATTATCCATCAAACAAACTTGGGTCCATTACCCAAACCTAGGGTCTCCAACTTCTCATGGCCATAACTCTCTAACCGTGAGGAGTTATGTGACGTTACACATACCACTAGAAATGGCATGACAAGAACTATCCATATAGGATAGTTTCCCTAAAAAATTCACTATCCTTCATCTCATTATTACACAATTAAGCATGGGTTCTCTGACTCTGCAAAGTGTCTTCCCGTGAGGGATTTCACCATAAGGGGACCACTTTGGAGTTCATCCATATTTAATTCTTATCAACCATGAAAAACCAATAATGAGTCATATTTACATCAAACAATCTTGGGGCCATTACCCAAACCTTTGTGCTACGGGGATTTCTTCAAGGATTGACATCAATGACAACCAACCTTAATCAACAATCTCCCCCTTTGGCATTGATGGCAACACTCTGATGAAATACTAAAATCATATCACTCATGTTCTCCCTAGAACCATGCCTCTGTCCTCTACATATGATAAATCTTCTCCCCCTGGAACCATTCCTCTATCCTCTGTACCTGATAAATCTCTCCCCCTTTGTCATCAATGGAAAAGGTACCTTTCCATCCGACGATACTCCCCCTGACTGAACTTTCCTCTTATGGTGCTTCCTCGTGTACATCTAGGACATGTAAGATAAGCATTCAAAAAGAATTCATTTTGGAGTAGAAATAACTCCAAGTCTTTGGTGAAGATATTCAAAGGCTTCCCATGGAAGTGGTTTTGTAAAGATGTCTGCCACTTGTTCTTTTGTGTCCACATACTCAACTCTGATGTTCTTTTCTGCAACTTGTTCCCATAGAAAGTGATACTTGATTTCAAAGTGTTTCATCTTGGAGTGCATCATCAGGTTTTTTGAGATACTGATGGTGCTTGTATTATCACAATATATTGGAATGGGCTCATCATACTCAACCTGTTGGCAAAAGTTTAACAAGTAGCGTATGCTTGTCATTGATGGAAAGTACAATAGTGGAGATGGCAGGATAAGAAGGATAAAATCCCTTGGGGATTCGGACGTGAAAGCTCAGGAGGAACAACATTGAGGAAAATGCATGCAGCAAAGCTCAAGATACAGGAGTTTGCAGAGGAGAAGGAAGACAGAGATCCGGTGACCGTTGGATCCCATTCAAATTTCCCGAAAGGCCGACAGCCGTCAGATCTGCAGAAGCTGCGAGGGAGATAAGCCATCGGGAAATCGGAGTTCTCGAGGTCGTGTGCATTGGGACAGCAACAGTCACAAAATCCCGACGGGATCTGGACCGTCCATTCGTGTGGACGCATGGCAGCGATCGAGCACCACCGGGAGAAGCTCGACAGGAGGCTTCATCGGAGAATCGGGGATCGGGACTTTGAAATGTTCAATTCACTTAACAACAAAAACCCCGAAATCGCGATATGAGATTTTGTGATTTAATCGCAGCCGTTAAAGCAAGAATGAGATCTGGACCGTTGATTTTCTTCATCGGAGAATCGAGGATTGGGACTTTGAAATGTCCAATTCAATTGAGAACAAGAACTCCGAAATCACAAAACGTGATATTGCGATTCACTCGCAACTGTTGAGCCATGATCAAACTCGGACCGTTGATCACACACCATCTCGGAGTTTCATGGATCGCGACTTGGAGAGGCGAGATGATTCATCTCCAGATTCACGAGATACGAGATAGAGAGTTAATCATGGACCATTGGATCAAGAGCACACATGGCGAAAGATCGTCATGTCGCTGACTGGAAAGTCAAAGGAAAAGTGAGATGCGAGATCGCGATTTAATCAAGGACCGTTGGATCAAGAGGACGCATGGTGAAAGATCAGAGCACCATAAAGCTTCATCTCGGAGTTTCGCGACTCGCGACTTGGAAAGGCAAGAAACATAACCACCAAACTCGCAAGATGCGAGATCACGATAGGATCTTGACCGTCAATACACCAAAAGACGTGGACCATTGATCCGAGCTCCATCTCGGAGCCTCGCCTATCGCGACTTGGAGTGACAAGAACCTCCATCACAGGAATCGCGAGATGCAATATTGCGAGAAGATCAGGACTGTCGGATTACCAAGAATGTGGATCATTGATCTGAGCTCCATCTCGGAGCTTCTCCTATCGCGACTGGGAGTGATGAGAATATCCATCGAAGGAACAATGAGATGCGAGATCACGATGAGATCAGGACCGTTGATTCATCAAGATCATGAACTGTCGATCAGGGTCGATGAAGATTATACGTTTGCAGCGAAAGTGCGAAACGGGTAAATAACGACAATACCCTTCAGAGTTAATCCAATGGTGCAGGTGAATTTGAACAAGATCGGAGGGCTACTGTTGCACGACACAGTGAAACTGCCAGTAACGATTGATGGGTTCTACCAGAGGATGCGAAGAGACTTCGGTGTGATTTCCAGAGGAGCAGAAGAGTCACATGGAATCTGCCAGTGGAATGAAGACGACTCGTGGAGGTGATTGACAACTGGATGGGATTGAGGCCGTAACTGAAACAAAGAAGGTGAGCTCGACTGTCACAGAGAAGACGAAGAGTCTCAACTGTCAGAGAGGCTGAGGAATCTCAGCATAACACCCAGTGATACTGGACACGCAGGGCGAACCACCAGAGAAGATGAAGAGTCAAGATGATGATCAGATAGAGCACTCGAGAGGTGGAGGATAACGACGGAGAGTATGCATGCAGAGGCATGGCGAACATTGCATGCACAAGTTGCACAGAAGCTATAAATACATGGTACAGAGAAGACATGGGGTTGCTGTTGTTATTCGAGTGATGATAGTTGTTGATGTGGAAAATGATTCATGTGTGAAGAAGGAAGATAGTGCCGCAGCCGAATTGAACTGAAGAGGAACTATGCAGTGAATCGACATGGCGCATAGAGGATAAAACGTAGAAGAACAGACAACGCAAGTGAGAAGTGCAGAAAGGCAGTGTAGTAGAAAGAGCAACGAGATGCAGCAGAACAATGATAAGTCAGGTAAGCCATTGTTGAACATTATATCACTGTAATAAGTTTCAGAAGAAAAGATTTATATTTCAGGGTGGTTGGGAGGTGCTAGGGAGGACTGTTGTCCTTAGAGGTTCAAGTGGGTGCTTTAACACAGGGAGTTGGTGCTTCCTTCTAGTTGGTGCTAGAGAAACCAGGGAGTCGGTGCTTCCTTCTAGTTGGTGCTAGAGAAAACAAAGAGTTGGTGCTCTCTGCAAGTTGCAGCTTGCAAAGCTGAGGTTGTAGCCTCATTA
>WSFP011570754.1:0-10766 GCA_009831015.1 Picea engelmannii
TCTCCACCAAAATTGCGCTATAGATGAGTGATTGTGTTCACCAAATGAGTAAGGAATCACCTTATTTATACTTATTCTACCAGTGAACTTTTCCCATAGGTTCAACCTGTCTTTTCTGGAAAATATAATTTACTTTGACTTTTTCTGGCAGGGCCGAATTCTCATATTGCAAGTACAAAATATAATAATAATTATTTTCCTGAGACAAAATTACAAATATACTTTAGCATTATTATTTTAGGGTTTTGACTTACTCAAATACAATAATAATATCTTATGCAGCTACATAATACTTCAACACTCCCTGTTAGCAAGGAAGGTATTCTTCTAGCACGATATTCAATACTGCTTATGTATGTATCTGTACTCTGGACCATTTACTTGTTGACTTTCCATGAATCTATACATCACTAGAATTTATGTAACATCAAAACTCCCTCTTAGATAGGGAGGTATTATCCATGATGTTCTTCATCTAGTAGTCTCAATCACATCCATCCATTACGTATGGCATGTACAAGACTACCACCAATCACATGGTCTTACAGACTAGTCTACATGTAGCATCACCATAGCCACACATGCTATCTCATGATCAAACGAATCATGTCACAAGTATCACCATCATAGCCAAACATGCCTTATCATAGTCACACACATACTATCTAATGAATCGATACATCACAATCACCATCATAGCCATACATTGGCTCTGTCATATTCACACATAGACTATCTAATGTTCATGTCACAAACATGCATTTGGGGCCTCATCAACACATGTAGCATCTCTCTAGTGGGAACAACCTCATTTTCCTCTCATAACTTATGGGTATAGACGTACTTTTGGACCTTATGTCATTACTAGACTTCATCTAGCTCACACAAAACAAGCCATCTAGCTCACACAGAACTACACAACTATCACATGTCGACAACTAGCCCTGAAACTATCCCTTCTAGTTATCACACCAGGCATATAGTCCATAGTGACTAGGCATATAACCACAAGTATTAGGTGATACATTGTGCATGCTACCCATCTAGCCAAGGGATAGGAAACACCTCCAACCACACTCATGGTTGTCCCTTCGGCTTGAAAAGATGGGAAACTGCTAGTCTCGAAGGCTCAACATATTGTTGACCCTATGTGAGGTCATGCTAACTGGTGCCACAGTCAGTAACATGCCTATGAATGAATACTCGTTGTTTCCACACTTTGTAGGATATTTTCCCAAGAATCGCCTATGTGACTCATCACTCCCTCTTACAAGGGAAGTCCTTATGGACCACACCAGGCTTGTCCCTAAAGTACTCAAACATTACCTTCGATAGAGGCTTGGTCAACACATCGACTATTTTCTCATTAGTAGAAACATACTGGAGATTCACTACTCCATTTTGTACCATGTCTCGAATATAATGGTACTTGATATCGATATTCTTTGACTTGTCATGAAACACTGGGTTGTTTAACAACTTTATACAACTCTGGCTATCACAATAGATACAAGTCACCTCCAACTCAAGATCAAACAATCCTACAAGAAACTTCTGAAGCCACACAACTTCCCTACTAGCTGAACATGCAGCTATATATTCTGCCTCGACCGTACTGAGTGCCACACTAGTTTGCTTCCTGTTGAGCCACACAATCATAGCTAACCCCAAAATGAAGCAACATCTTGATGTACTCTTTCGATATTTGACACTACTGGCCTAATCTAAATCATCATATCCTTGCAATCTTATATTACAATCCAAAACATATCGGAGTCCAAAGTCTATCATACCCTTCGGGTACCGTAACATGTTCTTTTCCACAATCAAGTGCACGCATCTTGGTTCAACCATATACTAACTCAAAGTGTTCACCGCAAAGAATATATCTAGCCTATTGTTTGTCAAATACATCAATGAACCAATCGCCTTTCTGTACATAGTGACATCCACTATCTTTGAAGAAGAATCACTCAATAAATTCAGGCTCTTCACCATCAGTGTGGGCATGGATTAACAATCCATCATTTCAAATCTCTTCAGGATCTCCCCCGCTAATTTTCCTTGGCTAAGGAAAATATCGTCTGGTTTTTGTCACACCTGTAGACCCAAGAAATAATGCATCATACCTAGGTGTTTCATCTTGAAATTTGATGCAATATTTATCTTTCACTTAGTGATGAGCTTCTCATCCCCTGTTAGAAATAGTTCATCCACATATAACACCAATATCACTAGTCCACTATCCTCAACCTTGTAGTAGAGGTTTGGATCTACTTTAATCTTGGTAAAACCCAAGCTCATCAGAAAGCTCTCAATTCTATGGTATCATGCTATGTGTTCTTGTTTCAATCCATACAAGTCTTTATTCAATCTTCACACATGTGTATTCCTATCATGTGTCTTGAATCCTTGTGGTTTCTCCACGTACACTTCCTCTTCCACTAAACCATTTAGAAAAGTTGTCTTCGTGTCCATCTGATGTATCTTCCATTTCATTATTGTAGATATGGAGAGTGTGTTTATAATCGAAGTGTGTCTCTCCATAGGAGCAAATGTCTCCTCATAATCTATTCCTTCTTTCTGGGAGAACCCACAAGCCACAAATATTTCCTTGTACTTCTTGATACTTCCATCTACTGATTGTTTCGTCTTGTAGATCCATTTGGAACTCACAACAGGTTTCTCTTTTGGTCTCAGAACCACATCCCAAAAATCATTCTTAATGATGGACTAGTATTCCTCAATAATGGCATCCTTCCATACTTTCTTCTCTGCATCCTCTTCATAACAAGTAGGTTGAACATCAATGATATCACATAAAAATGCCACATAACTAGAATATGGTTGAGGTTTCTTGCTTTCTATGAAATATCCATCTGGAGCACCATACTTCTCTACATCATGAATAATCTCATGAGCCCAAGATGGTATTATTTTATTTGTAAACGTTTCTGTAGGCCTTTTTGGTTCGTCATGTCATGATTCTATGGAACATGCTCTTCTGGTACAATGCCATTACCTGCAATTGTTATTGTTCGGTTCTTTCATTCTGCTACACCATTCTACTGAGGAATGTAGGGAGTAGTGAGATCCCTCTTAATCCCAACTTCTTTGTAGAATGATTTGAAGTCATCTGATGTGAACTCTCCTCCATTATCTGACCTCAAAGTATTTTTCTTCTTTTCAAAAATATTTTCTACAAGGGCTTTGAATTCCTTGAACTTGCTGAATACTTCGCTTTTTGTTTTCAAGAAAAAAATCCAAATTTTATGTGAGAAATCATCAATAAATGAAACATAATGTACATACCTGCTAAGTGGAGTGGTTTTCATTGGTCTACACATTTCTAAGTGCACGATGTCCAAAATCCTTTGGCTCTGTTGTCACTTCTTGGAAACATAATCTTCCTAATTGTAAGCTTGCTCCATGTCTCAAATTGGAGGCTATCTAATATGTTGCCTTATGCAATTGTCACTGTAGCTCCCTCTCAGAGTTTTCACTCGTGACCTACTTGCATGGTAACCTTCCTAGAACACATACATCTCCATGGTAACTTCCATGTAATTTGTAAGATAACCTGCCCGAGACAACAACAACAAGAGAAAAAGTATTTCCAATATAATAACATTTTCATAAGAACATATCTATGGTAACAAGAATGAAGGAAAATTTCATGGTAATCATCATAGCTTTACCAAGGTGACCTGCCTGGAAGAAAAACAAGAATGATCTCCTAGAGGATATGTTAGTTCCTTGCAAACAAGTACAATAATCATGTATATCAATAGTACTCACATGCTACCAAGTATTCATTGTACCTAGTAGTAATAGAACCTTTCAAGGATTGTTGTCACAACTATAATGTTTACTTGTAATGTAGAAATTATCAAACATGATATGTGCAAGTTGGAAACTTATCAATTTAATCAATCAAACCTCAAACCTGGAGTCTTATCTCCAAGAATGAGTTTTGTTGCTTTTCTTCCGAGTCTCCTTTACTCAAGATGAAAAGTATTCTCTCCAACTTGTCCCTTGTACTAAGACAATATGCTTTCTTGACATAAATATGAGATAGAGAATATAATGCAAATAAACTCTAAAATCTCAACCTTAATCAATCTAATACTTTGACTAAAGTCAGCTTATAACTTTAACTTTGACCAGAGGTTAGTATAATAATCATAACTTCAATAGATCAAAATACAACTAGATGTTCATAATATCACAATAATGTCATAATAGCTAGAGGCATATCAAAACAATCAAACTTGGATTGTGTTGTTCCTATGAATGTGTTGGATCTAAGATCCCTTTGGATTTATGATTGTTGTTTGGAAAAAAGATACCTTCTCCTACAAACATCCTCAAGATAGTGATACAATTTAAACATATACAAGTGCATACCTCCAACAGCAATGACAAACAACGGAAAGCAATGACACCATCTGAAAACAGCGAAAAGAAATGATGAACCCTAAAACTTCAAAGTGATCCACCTTGAAATATGAAGATATTTTGAGAGGCGCTAGGGTAGGTTGCACATGTTTGTGAAGTAATTAGGCCAAACATCCTAGAAATGATGCTTGACAAACTACCCCCCCTACCTTCGCTACCCACATTTTCCACCCCTCACTTACCCTCTCCCTCTCCTCTCTCATGAATCCCTCCCATACTTAAACATTATTCTAAATTCTCCATATTTAAAACCATTAATCAATCATATTACTCCACTTTTCAACCATTCCTTGGATCACATGGAAACATATTTAACCTATGGAGAGATGACACATGGCAACATGGAATTAAGACACATGGCATATTTTAATTGATTACATGTGGCAGGTTTTTATTGGTTGCATGTGGGTGATAACTAGACAATGACTCAGTGATGACTTGGCATAGTTAGAGTTTGACTTGGAATTTAAAAATTATATTTTATTATCCAATTTCCAAGGAAGGTCGAATAACTCTCTACACTCTCCATATATTCACTTATAAATCATATTGAAGTTTTATTATATAAATTAAACATATTAATATCCCAATGCATGTGGGATATAATTTTGAACCAAAAGGTCTAAATTTAAGCTAAAGAGCACAAAATTCATCCAAGGGCCCATATTTGCCCAAAACATCAGATCGATGTTGGCTGAGTCATTATCTTGCTGCAACCATATCTTGAGTTCCCGATGTCATAATCACGCAAAATTTATAACGTTGGAAAGGTATTTCGATGAAGAAGATGATGGTACAGGTTACAAGGGATGAAATGACCACATTTTTTTCTAGAAATTGAGATATCTGTCAGCTTCATTTTTAAGGGGCCTGCATCACAACTCAACTTCACGAGCTCATATCTTGAGATGCGGGCGATGGATTTGGGAAAACTTTATATCGTCGATGAAGATAACATATGCAATGATTTCCATGGCCAAAAGGTTAATTATCACTTCCAGAAAATTAAAACACAGTCCCCCTCTTTAAAAGGACAATTAATTAAAGTTTTGAAAAATAAAAGTTATTTAATTTTTTTTATTAAAAACGAAAAATGACCCATTTGAAATATTCAGATGTTAATGATATAAGTTCATTAATAAAGAATTAATGAGGGATTAATTAAAATGCTTCAAAAAGAAAAGTGTATGGGAAATTCAAGAAAGGAAAAACCCTAACTACTCAAGTAGTTAGAAGATCTAATTTTTAAAGAGAAGAAGTGCTTCATCAAGGGTTCCATAATCAGAAATTATCAAAGGGGCAAGGCAGAATATCAGAGGAAGAAGAATATACAACCATGAATATACCACCAAGCTTTTGATCAACAAAGATATATCTCCATCTTCTCCACTCTTTCTCTTCTTCTACACCATTTCTCATAGCTTTATGCTTGAATATCTTAATTGGGCACAAGGTTGAGTTCTTGAGTGTTCTTCTTGTATTATTCAAAATAATTTTCTTATATGATCATGGAGTATTTATAGCCATATACATGATTGTCAGAGATTTTGTAATGAAGAACATCTTTTATGAATAAAACTCCACAAAGAATTACTTCGGGGTTAATTTCAATTGTATCTTGTAACTTTGATTCTTAAGTATGAGATGTTTGAAATTGATCTGTCAAATCCTCTTTTTTATCTTAATAGTAATACTTTTTTAAAATTCTTTAAGATGATCAAACTATTCTCTCCTATTTCGCATGAAGAATATATGGATGCATTTGTATGTGATTAAGAAGATCGTATATTTGATGTTGATCACAAAGAAATTACGATGTTCAATCCCTCCTTCAATATTTTCCATTGTTTAAATACTTATTGTTGCACATAAAGATCATATCAGGTTATTGAAGAACCATTTTATTGAATACATTCAAGCAATAAATATCTAGAGTTTGCTACCTAAGCATTATACTAATCCAATATATTCAAGATATGTATTTTAGCCAAAGAGGAGCACCACCTCTCTAAAAACACAGGGGATTCATATCCTCATGAGGTTTCTGTTTTGGTGTTGATAGATTCAAATGTCAACATTTTTTGTGACCATACTGGGGAACCATTTGTTTTCAAGATATTTGAGGCCCTACTTTAGATCTAATTAAAGAACCAGAGTCTCCATGGTTCAAAGCTTCGAAATAAAATTCAAAAAAAACGTTTCTTGTTCTAGATGCAAGGGATTTATAAAAGGATTATTGAAATATGTTGCACCTTTTTTATAAACTCAAAAAGACCCAAGAAGCACCGAAGATTTGGGAGAATGAGCTCCCTAGCAACTCCATTGGAAAGACTCAAAAATATCAAAAAGATGTATATTGTGATTCCTATGAAGAATTCCATTCATGTCATGATGCTCCTTTACCTTCTTCACCGAACCCATCAATGGTTTCAAGAGATGCAACAAAAGGAAAAACCGCCCAAAGATGAAGGAGACTACATAGAGGCCCTTTAAATCTACCAGAAGAAAGTTTTCAGATGCCTAATATTCCCATGGAAAAAAATTCTACATTCTTTGGAAATACTTTGGAGGATGCAGAGAAACATTTGTATAAATTCAATTGTGCATATAAAATTTATAATCTTACTAAAGACAATATTATATGTAGAATATTTTTACAAACTCCACGAGGGGATGCTCTTGAATGGTATAGTTTGTTGCTTCCTGGTACCATTACCAGTTGGGACATATTATAAGATTTATTTGTTGAAAAGTTTTCCCACCCACCCTTTTCCATATGGACACAAGACAATAAAGTGACAAATTTTAAAGAAGAATCTAATCAAATATTGGATCAGTTTTCTAAATCAAGTCATGTTGCTGAAAATGAAGATGAAAATTCCAATTTGCAAGATGAAAATTCCAATTTGCAAGAAGAAAATTTCAGCCTCTCATATACCCCATATGAAGCTCTTTTTAGTAGCAAGTTCGATAATGAAATCAAGGAGCCTCTACCAAATGCACAAGAATATTTCAACCTTGCAATAGATAATGAAATGCCTCAAGAGCATTGGCATAAAGAAAAACTGGTGGAAGAAATGAATCTTGAGAAGAATGATGAGCAATATTTCCATTACATGAAAGAAGAGTCTTTTCAAGACATTGTTGATGAATTCTTTGATGTGGATAGTGATAAGGAGACAGATGAAAGAATGTTAAGATTGGAAACTCCTCATCCAATCAAAGACAATAATATTCTTGAGTAGCCAAGAATTGACTTCATTGAGTTATGGTTCAAAATCATTATTGGAGAAGTAATGAAATCAGATCCTCAACACACCTAGTTCAATTTTTCTCCAATACACATTGAGAGTTCCCCTGAATCATTGGTACAAGCCCCAATATGTTCCACAATTTTGGACTTCATTTCACAAATTAGATGGATGCTTGAATGGATCCATTGGAAATATACCTACACTTGAAAGTGTTTTTTCCCTTCAAGTAAAGTAGGGTAGGTAGATCTTGTATGTACATATCTTGTTTCTTCAGTTCAAGTTTTGCACAATAAGGCAATCTCTATATTGAAATAATATTTGAAGATAACTCCATGAAAGAGGAAGAATTAAAATAATTAGTTTTGAAGATGACTCCATATCCCAATGGAGAAGGTAGATGGTTTTCAGATTCTGGTGTTCTCAGCAACCCACATGGGGTCATTGTCCCGCAGTTGGAGCCATTTGTTGACCAAAAATTGGTCATCCATATTTTTCTACTCTTGTATTAATAAAAAAATGATATCAAAAGAAGACAAATTTTGAACTCTTATAAGTTCATTGTGTATCCCTCGGTCTCAACTTCACCACACATTTTTCGGATTGAAAATTCAAGTTTGTATGCTCAAGATATTCAGGTTTCTGTCAAACAAGAAAAAGTGTGCTACTTCCATGTGGAATAAAACTAATCTCTTGGAATTGCATTTAAATTTTTGGGCCCAAGACCCTTATTTTCTTCTTATTACATTTCCTTTAATTATTCCATACTTAAATTTTCACTTCACTCACCACACCCACCGTAATCCTCCAATCTTCGCTTATATTTTTTTACCTCTTCCATACTTAGTATTATTTTCAAATTTTTCTTCTCTCGTTTCCTATACACTTATTCCACAACACTTAGTTAATTTATTTAATTAACATTCTCCCCTCACTTTTTCTCTCCATTACATAGCAGGTTTGTGAACTTATACTCACCATACTTCCCTTACCCATCAACCCAACACACACTAGACACTTCACCTTACTCCACTCCCCTTACCCCCTTTCCTTACTTCATACTTAAACTTAATTTTATCACTCGTTGGGTTCGCGGACTTGTGAAATCCTTTACCCCCTCACACCACTCATTTCCCAACCTGACACTCCTCACACTCTCCATACTCCTTACCCACCTTCTCATAGTCCTTATACTTAGCTTCTTTGTTAAGCCCTAATATTGGCTCATTACCTCTTAATTGGGGCATATTAGATTAGTAATGTTATTTTATTTATGTCCGATTTATTCCATTAGTTGTAATTATACCTCCTAGTCTCTTATATATACCAAGGAGACATTTTCATTTGGAATCATCTTGTACTTGAACATTTATGTGGGGTAAAATGAGGTTTCCCCCTCGAAGAGGTTTATTATCTGAAATTCTCTCTTTTTCAAGGCATTGAATACTTATTCTGAGGTTTTTCTATGCTATATTGATATTTGGTTATTAACATATGGTATCAAAGATCAAGGTCTTGGGGTTTTGATGCTACATCTGAGACACCGTGGAATTTTCACTATAACTTATTTCTACAAAGATTCAGAAGGAATGGCTTGGAGGATATTTAGTAGACAGATCAAGGTATGTTGGGTTACAATTTCAGCTCCTGAGGCCTTATACTTTTGGAGATACAACCTTTTTAAGATAGGGTTATGGAATCATCCTGAATTGAGTCATTGCGTAATTTTCGCTATAATTTTTCTTTTGTAACGTTTCAGACCCTGAAATCCAAAGTATATTCTCATAAATTAGTAAGGTATTTGTGGTAGCAATTTCAGCTTCCGGGTCATCTTAAATTTGTATATACACTGTGTGGAAGATAGGGTATTTGACTAGTCCTATTGACTAGTCTCAAGCAGGTGTTCCGGGTAAAACAATCATAAATTCCTCCTAGAGTATCCAAATTGAGTGAGACTAGTTGCATTGGATAGTGGACAACCCATAGTAGTTTTGGTACGAGTTTCAGAATTTTATATCAATTATTTTGTGTGGGGAATGCTATACAAGTGAGATGTTCTGGAAAGGCCAAAAATCAGCAAGTTGTTGGGAAGTTACCGTAAATTCCACTTGGCACATCCAATTTTTATCAGACCCGGGGCATTGAAGAGAGGAAATATTAGAGACCTACAAAAAATAAAAGTTCATACTCAGAAGGGATAAAATTTTGGAGATACAATAAAAGGAAGATTGTCTAGCAGAACCACCTCAAAATCAAGATTTAAAGTGATACTTGGCCAACATGCCACCAAAAAAGGGAACTTCTACAACAAATAAGCCTCCAGACAATCCTACTTGGACTCTTGATGAAGGTGAAGAAATGCGTAGGGACATAAATGAACTACAAAAGAAGATGGATTCAATCGAAGCTAAGTTGGATACTAAGATGGATTCAATGGAAGCTAAGTTGGATACTAAGATGGATGGTTTAAAATGGGATCTCATGGAAGGATTGAAAAATTTCCTAATAGAGAGGACACCTAAAAGTGAAAATGTATCCCATAAAATTCATGATGAGGACACAAGGAAGGTGAATCAAGAATGGAGAAATTCCAACGTTGGGTTGAATACCAACCACGTTCCTAAGATCGATATGAGGAAGTTTGATGACAAGGACCCAATCACATGGATACTTCAGATGGAGCAATTCTTTGATCTACATAATGTCCCATATGCACAAAAGGTATGAATTGCTTCTTTATATTTAGAACCCAATCAATTTGTATGGTGTTGATGGCTTTGTTCTTGCAAATCACTCGTCACTTGGACAATTTTCACGGAAGAAATGATAACACACTATGAGGATACAAGGAGCAATACCTTCTTTATCCAATTGATAAATCTCAAGCAAAAGGGTTCAATTACCGAGCACATTGATAACTTCCAAAGATTGAATATAAAGGTAACAAATATTCCAGATGAGCACTTGATTGATGTATTCATAGGAACTTTAAAGGATAACATTCAACATGAGGTTCGCCTTTGGGAACCCAAATCATTGGAGAATGCATTTAAGGTG
>WSFP011570758.1:0-10766 GCA_009831015.1 Picea engelmannii
TAAGCCATCTATTCCTCAAGATCTCCAAGGGATCATTGATAAGCATTCCAAAGTATTTGAAGATATTCCCAAAGGTCTTCCACCCACTCAAAATCATGATCATGAAATTCACCTAATTCCTGGGAGTGTTCCTCTTAACATCAAGCCACACAGATACCCTTATGTCCAGAAGAGTGAAATTGAACGCATGGTTGAAGAAATGTTAGAGGCTGTCATTATTAGACCTAGCCAAAGTTCTTACTCGGCACCAGTGGTAATGGTATTCAAGAAAGATAGCTCATGGCGTATGTGTCCAGATTATAGAGAGCTCAACAAGATCACTATTAAAGATAAGTTTCTCATTTCTGTCATTGATGAATTGTTAGATGAACTACATGGAGCAATCTATTTCACAAAATTGGACCTCCGTTCAGGGTATCATCAAATTAGAATGAAGGAAGAAGCTATCCCAAAAACAACATTACAAACTCATGAAGGCCATTTTGAATTTTTGGTCATGCCTTTTGGCCTTAAAAATGCACCTTCCAAATTCCAAGGGTTGATGAATTCCATTTTCAAGCCCTTCCTTTGAAAATTTGTGTTAGTATTTTTTGATGATATACTAATCTATAGCAAGTCTTGGGAGGATCATGTGCGACATATTGACAAGGTGATACAACTACTAAAGAAGTCACAACTATATTCCAAACCATACAAATGTTTCATTGGAGTGAAGGAGGTAGAGTATTTGGGTCATATTGTATCTCATGAAGGTGTCAAGGTAGACCCTAACAAGATTAAGGCCATGATGGACTGGTCGATTCCTAAAACATTGAAGAATATTAGAGGGTTTTTGGGTTTGACAGGTTACTACCGCAAGTTTGTTCGGCATTATGGAAGAATAGTAGCACCTTTAACAACACTAACTAAGAAGGATGCATTTTCATGGAATCCAGAGGCAACTGAAGCTTTTGAACAACTTAAAGAGGTGATGTGCAAAGCTCCTGTCTTAACCACTCCAGACTTCACAAAAACCTTTATTTTGGAATGTGATGCCTCGGGAAATGGAATTGGTGTTGTCTTAATGCAAGAAGGAAGGCCCTTGGCTTTTGAAAGTCGATCACTCAAGGGAAATGACTTACACAAACCCATTTATGAGAAGGAAATGATGGCAATACTACATGCATTGAAGAAATGGCGTCCTTACCTAATAGGTAGGCACTTCAAGGTCAAAACAGATCATGATAGTCTTAAATAATTCTTCGAACAAATACTATCTTCAGAAGAACAACAAAAATGGGTAACCGGGATATTGGGTTATGATTTTGAAATCGTCTATAAAAAGGGGAAGAAAAATGTTGTGGCAGATGCACTCTCAATAAAGGATGTAGATGTTGAGGCCCTTCTTTGTGCTATCTTGATCATCCAACCCAATTGGATAATAGAAGCAAGGGATGAATGGAAGAATGACGAAAAAGTGTGGACTCTCATTCAATGGTTGCAGCGGGATTCCAGTGCATCAGATGCATTTACATGGAAACATGATTTACTATGGTACAATGATCGCTTATATTTATGTAATAACTCCCAACTCAAACAAAAGGTACTATTGGAATTGCACACCTCCCCAGTAGGAGGGCACTCAGGATTTTTGAAAACCTACCATAGAGTGAAGAAAGATTTTTTTTGGGATGGCCTTAAAACTAATGTTCAAAGGTTTGTGGCAGAATGTTTTGTTTGCCAACAAAGTAAGGTGGAAACAGTTAAGACCCTAGGTATTTTACAACCATTAACCATCCCAAGTCAACGTTGGGAGGAGGTGTCCATGGATTTCATCACAGGGTTACTGAAGTCTGAAGGAAAGAGTGTCATCATAGTGATTGCTGATAGACTGACCAAGTACGCACACTTTTGTGCACTCTCTCATCCCTTCAAATCTAGTACAGTTGCCACTGCATTCATGGAGATAGTTCAAAAGATACATGGTAACGCAAAGATTATTGTAAGTGACAGAGATCCCATCTTCACTGGACATTTTTGGACAAAATTATTTTCTTGTTTGGGTACTCAATTGGCTCATAGCTCATCCTATTATCCTCAATCTGATGGAAAAACCGAGATAGTGAAAAAATGTTTGGAAGGCTACCTTCGTTTCTTTGTCTCTGATAAACCAACACAATGGTTCAAATGGTTACCCTTGGCAGAATGGTGGTATAACACTTCTTTTCATACTGAAACAAAAATGACACCATTTATGGCACTCTATGGATACCACTCTCCTTCCATCACTTCTTCTCTAAAAGAAAAATCTAAGATTCAAGCAGTGGAAGATCGCATCGAGCATCAACAACAAGTTCTCCAAATCTTAAAGGGAAACCTGACCATGGCACATAATCGCATGAAACAACAAGCAGATCAACATCGTAGTGAAAGAAGTTTTGAAGTAGGGCATTGGGTGTTTTTAAGACTACAACCATACAAACATATGTCCCTCAAGCAAGCCAAGAAGGATAATAAATTATCACCATAGTACTATGGCCCTTATAAGGTGTTGCAAAAGATTGGTACTATGGCATACGAATTGGAGTTGCCTGCATGTTCACGAGTACACCTAGTTTTCAATGTTTCATGCTTAAAGAAGGTTATAGGAAACAAGATACCAGTTCAAACTATATTGCCAGAACTTGACAAGGAAGGAAAAATCATATTGGATCTTGAAGACATCACTAACACAAGAATTCACCAACTGAGGAATAGATCCATTTCAGAGTATCTCATTAAATGGAGGAAACTACCGACTCAAGATTCCACTTGGGAATATAAGTATTTTATACAGAAGCATCCAGAGTTACTCAAGCGTTGCGGACAACACCTGTCTCAAGGGGAGGGGCATGTTAAGCCCTAATATTGGCTCATTACCCCTTAATTGGGGCATATTACATTAGTAATGTTATTTTATTTATGTCGGCTTTATTCCATTAGTTGTAATTATACCTCCTAGTCTCCTATATTAACCAAGGAAACATTTTCATTTGGAATCATCTTGTACTTGAACATTTATGTGGGGTAAAAGGAGTTTTCCCCCACAAAGAGGCTTATTATTTGAAATTATCTCTTTTTCAAGGCATTGAGTACTTATTCTGAGGTTTTTCTATGCTATATTGATATTTGGTTCTTAACATTATTTTCCTTTTCTTTCTATCTTCCCCAAGTTTTTGTCTTCTTTTTTTTTCCTATGTAATGGAAGCCTTTCTACTTTTTCTTTGAAAAACAAATCATTAACTGTGATACTCTTCTTCTATGTAACTGCCTTCTTCCCTTTGCCCTTTATTTGTTTGTTTGGCTGTGGATCAGGATTTAGGGATTGAATTAGCCAAGTCGGGTTTCTGTTAATTATGATCAGGGTAGTATGCCATTCTTGTCTAATCCAACAGTGAGGGAATCCCTTTCTCCAATCCGGGTTTTGCTTATCTGGTAGAAAAAATTGATTGACAAACTTCATGACTACATTATCCTTATTCCACCATCGTTCTTCTCCAACTACCAATCTGCAAGATTTGGCAATGGATTGTTTTGTCACCAGCAATAACAACTTTATGATATCCACTTTGAAACCATCGAAGTTCTTTGCAAACACCATAGATACATGTTTGTCATAACCTTGGAAGGTGGTGAGGAATTCAAACTAGCCAGCGTCTTTAAACCTCTGCGCCATCTGCAAATATGCTTCGAGAAGCTCAACGCCCTCATTTCTAATCTGGAAACTTGCCCACTTCTATTAGGTGTCATATCAATAACACAATGTTGCAACTTGGCACTGTTCGAAAGTTGAATTTACAACCTGCAACTATTAGCATATAACAATTTCTTCTGAAAAATAAATGTGCTTATAATTCAACAAATTAGAATGACGAGTGATAGGATCATAAAATGATGTTTGGAAATTGACTGATTCGAAAAGGATCTTTGGAGGTACAGAATGATCCCATCATTTAATGGTTTGAACTGTATAATGATTCAAGAGATATTGTGGGACACATGCAGATTATCAGTCCACGATTTATGTAATCATAACAAAATTAGGGTGGCTGGCGCTTATCATGGCATGATTATATTAGCACTACGAGAATAATGCTATTCCAGTAGTGTTATTAATGACTTGGAATAATTTTGATTTTGCAATATTCAAATAGGCATATGAAGTGACACATGTAAAACCATGTCTTAAATCCCCAAACTTAAGGAAAATATTCAAAAAGCTAAAATGTGAAACATAACAAATTTGATACATAAATTAAAATCAAATGAAAGCAAACAATGAGATGTGGGTAGGGAGGGTTTAAGATTAGAGTTTCTCACTAAATCAAAAGAAAAATGAGAGACTAACACGGGCTCCTTCTGGGGGATGATGCTCTCCCCGTGAGGCATCAAGAACAAGAAGACCACTGTTCCTTTTCCTCTATGCATCCATGCAATGCAACTTGCAAAATTTTGTCTCTGCAAACATTCACATTCTTTTGTGTCGTGCCTAGTCCATTGGGTTATGGAGTCAGTCAATAGCATTTCAAATCAAGCCCAAACTTCTGCAACTTATTCAAACTCCAACAGAATGTTGAAACCAAACTTTCTACTGCAAACTAACAGACTAAAAATAATCTCATACTTGATGGTGAACTTATTCTTCTATCTATTCCTACTTCTAACCAGTAAAAATTGCCTCATTATATGACATCATGCTTCCAATGAAGCCCTGATAACATCAAACCATTTACCAAATCTCTTTCAACATAGATAGAAATCAAACAATAATTCATTATCTGTAACATAATTTTAATTTGTGACACATAACTACAACCATCGTCTGATTTAATTCCAAAAATAACAAGGCTGAAATATTCTAAGAAACATAACTCCATATAAATGGCTACCGGATCATGGAAAGAAGTAGATTGATAGATGAAAATGGTTACCTCTGCTTGTTGCTCGATACTGCCATATACTGGTTCCAAATGTCCATCACTAATGTGTAGGATATTTTCATAAATCTGTTTCTCAGCTTCTGTCACCATAAAGATAACAGGTTGTTGATAACCTTCATCAATACTGTTATGTTTACCAGATTTATCAACAACAATATGTTGAGGAAATACTTGTTCCTAATACTCATCATAAACAGGAATTTTTTCATTCAAACAAAAAACAACATGTGCATCATGTGCATCAGAGATAAGATCAAATGCATCTACAACTATGCAATCTTTTTCCCTTTCATCAATTGAATCTTGATGATCTTCCTCAAAAACATAATTTTCATCCTTACCATCACGAGAAAAAATTGTCTTCTGCTGAATATGCTTCTCAAATACATCACAACAATTTTCAAAAAGACTTCAGCTAAAAAACTTTCTTTACAAAATAAATTGAAAGCATTATGAAAACTTGCCAACGAGTTAATATTTGAAGATGGAAGAGATATGCACCAGTCGAGGGATGATCCCTTCAACGAGTATCTGAAAATCTTGATCTTGACATCCTCATGCACAATCTGGCATTCATGAATAAACTCATGAAAATCCAGCAGATGTTCGGCCGAAACCTCCCAATCTTCACCTTTAAATATAGGAAGGACACCTTCCCATTCATCTCTACTAAGCATTGGGTTTGGAAAACCAACTACATATGAAAAGTCACAAAAGGAAAACCTTTGAGCCAAAATGCTTCCATACTTGGATCCCGAGTGGAGTCACCTATTGATATTTAGACAGTGGAGTCGCCATGGTGAAAGGTCTACAGTCTAGCACATGTCCTCTTCTTGTTCACCATCAAGAAGTGGATCTAATCATTGTCGTTCTCCCATGGAAGATTTCTTCATTGCTTTATCCCTGGCAACGACGCCAAAATATGTTAGTCCCTAAAGTTTCACTTGACTGTGAGAGGGCAAGCTAGGCATCATCGGTTTATTGAAAAGTGTTTTGAAGGTTTTTTGAATAAGGTGGTTGAAAACTAGCTCAAGCTTATAATATAACATGAAAATCAAAATCAAAACATAGTATATTCCATTGACTGATTAAAAGGTAGTCACATAGATAGATTAGACCAATAGGAAAAAGAGAGAATGAAGCCTTCAATTTTTCAACTTCACATAAATTCTTGTCTCAGAATATCATAAAGAAACAAGACCATCAACTTGAAATCAAAACTTGAAAATAATTCCCACAGCAAATTCTTTATTGTATTAATTAACAATCAAGAAACAAATGCATTGCATTCTGAATAATGAACTCAAGCATGAAGAAAGAAAAACATAGTAGAAAAGAGTGTCTAACCATCCATATTCCTTTTCTATTAAGTTTCAAATAGAACATAAATGCCTTACAAGGAGTTTCAGAAAACAAGTCCTCTGGATCTCCAATTTTTCGACCTCTAACTCCTTCTACAGAGTTTATATAGAAACAATACATAACTATAAAGATTCAAAAGAAATGGATCTAAAAACCTCCTCATCTATATTTAGTTTCTTGTTTCAAATAATCAAGGAAAATATCCAATTTGATCTCCAATTCGAATTGATGAGGTGTCTTGTCAACTATTATCCATGAGATTTTTCAGGAACATAAATATGGTAAATTCCTGAAAAATAGGGTCCAATAATCTCTATGTATATATTAAATGGTGATAGTTGTGTAAAAAATGAGAGATGTTTTTGTGAAGGGAATCGTTCACAACAAAAACCTCTTCTAGTTTCAAAAAATTCATCACCAGTTGTTCTGCAACCTCTCCCAAAATCACTGACTAAAACAGGAAATTATTTATTATGAAATCGCCGAAAAATAGGCCTCAAAGATAAACTCGAATCTCTTAAACTGTGATAGCTGTGTAAAAACCGAGAGAGATTTTTGTGAAGGGAAATGTTCCCAACAAAAATTTATTTTGGTTTTAACGAATTCATCTTCAACTGTTCTGAAACCTCTCTTGAAGATAAAGACTAAAACAGGTAAAACAAATAGAGTATTTCCTGTAGCTTTCTCAGAAAAATAGGCCTCAAAGATAAATTTGAATCTCTTAAAATGTGATTGTTGCGTAAAAACCGAGAGAGATTTTTGTGAAGGGGAATGTTGCCTACATAAACCTCTTTTTTTTTCAACAAATTGATCACCAACTATTCTGTAACCTCTCTTGAAGATAAAGACTATAACAGGTAAAAAAACAGAGTATTTCCTGTAGCTTTTTGGTTCTGAAAAATAATAGCCTTCGTCATCAGAAAACACTACTTCAGATTTTGATGATCTGGTGGTTTCTCTTGTTATAGGTCTTGTATAATACTTAGCAACTTATTTTCCTTTTCTTTGTATCTTCCCCAAGTTTTTGTCTTCTTTTGTTTTCCTGTGTAATGGAAGCCTTTCTACTTTTTCTGTGAGAGAAAATTCATTAACTGTGATACTCTTTTTCTGTGTGACTGCCTTCTTCCCTTTTCTCTTTATTTGTTTTCTTGGCTATGGATCAGGATTTAGGGATTGAATCATCCATGTCCAGGGTTTCTATTAATTATGATTAGGGCGGTATGCCACTCTTGTCTAATCCAACTGTGAGGGAATCCCTTTCTCCAATCCGGGTTTGGCTTATCTGGTAGCGAAAATTGATTGACAAACTCCGTGACTACATTATCCTTCTTCTACCATCATTCTTCTCCAACTACCAATTTGCAAGCTTTGGAAATGGATTGTTTTGTCACCAGTAATAACAACTCTCTGATATTCACTTCGAAACCATCGAAGTTTTGTGCAAACACCATAGATACATGTGCATCATAACCTTGGAAGGTGGTGAGGAATTCGAACCAACCAGCGTATTTAAACCTCTGCGCCATCTTAGAATATGCTTCGAGAAGCTCAATGCCCTCGGGTTTCAATCTGACAACTTTCCCACTTCTCTTAGGTGCCATATCAATAACACGATGCTGCAAATTGGCACTGTTCGGAAGTTGAATTTACAACCTGCAACTGTTAGCATATAACAATTTATTCTGAAAAATACATGTGCTTATAATTCAACAAATTAGAATGACGAGTGATAGGATCATATAATGATGTTTGGAAATTGACTGATTTGAAAAGGGTCTTTGCTAGTACAGAATGATCCCATCATGTAACAGTTTGAACTGTATAATGATTCAAGAGATATCGTGGGGCCCATGTGGATTATCAGTCCACGATTTATGTAATCATAACAAAATCAGGGTGGATGGCGCTTATCATGGCATGATTATATTAGCTCTATGGGAATAATGTTATTCCAGTAGCGCTATTAATGACTTGGAAAATTTTTGAATTTGCAAGATTCAAATAGGCATATGAAGTGACACATGTAAAACCATGTCTTAAATCCCCAAACCTAAGGAAATTATTCAAAAAGCTAAAATGTGAAACATAGCAAACTGGATACAGAAATTAAAATCAAATGAAAGCGAACAATGAAGTGCAGGCATGGAGGGTTTAAGATTAGAGTTTCTCACTAAATCAAAAGCAATATTAGAGACTAACACTGGCTCCTTCTGGGGGATGATGCTCTCCCCGTGAGGCATCAAGAACAAGCAGACCAATGTGTGTTTTCCTCTATGCATCCATGCAATGAAACATGCAAACTTTCATCTCTACAAACATTCACATTCTTCTGTGTCGTGCCTAGTCCATTGGGTTATGGAGTCAGTCAATATCATTTCAAATCAAGCCCAAAATTCTGCAACTTATTCAAACTCTAACAAAATATTGAAACCATACTTTCTGCTACAAACTAACAGACTGAAAATAATCTCATACTTGAATGCGAGCTTATTCTTCTATCTATTCCTAGTTCTAACGAGTAAAAACTCCCTCATTATGTGACATCATGCTTCCAATGAAGCCATGATAACATCAAACCATTTATCAAAGCTCTTTCAATGTAGATAGAAATTAGAGAAGAATTCATTATGTGTAACATAATTTTAATTTGTGACACATAACTACAACCATCATCTAATTTAATTCCAAAAGTAACAAGGCTGAAATATTCTGAGAAATATAACTCAATATAAATGGCTATTGGATCATGGAAAGAAGTAGATTGATCGTTGAAAATGGTTACCTCTGCTTGTTTCTCGATACTGCCATAGACTGGTTCCAAATGTTCATGACTAATGTGTATATTGTTTTCATAAATATGTTGCTCATCTTTTGTCACCATAAAGATAACAGGTTGTTGATAACCTTCATCAATACTATTATGTTTACCAGATTTATCAATAAAAATATGTTGAGGAAATACTTGTTCCTTATACTCATCATAAACATGAGTTTTTTCATTCAAATAAAAATGAACATGTGCATTATGTGCATCAGAGATAAGATCAAATGCGTCTACAACTATGCAATATTTGTCCCTTTCATCAATCGAATCTTGATGATCTTCCTCAACAACATAATTTTCATCCTTACCATCATGAGAAAAAATTGTTTTCTGCTGAATATGCTTCTCAAATACATCACAACAATTTTCAAAAAGACTTTCAGCTGAAAATTTTTCTTTATAAAATATATTGAAAGCATTATGAAAACTTGCCAATGAGTTAATACTTGAATATGGAAGAGATCTGCACCAGTCGAGGGCTGCTCCCTTCAACCAGTATTTGAAAAGCTTGATCTTTACAACCTCATTCACAATCTGACGTTCATGAATAAACTCATGAAAATCCAGCAGATGTTCGGCCGAAACCTCCCAATTTTTGCCTTTAAATGTAGGAAGGACACCTTCCCATTCATCTCTCCTAAGCATTGGGTTTGATAAAACCAACTACATCTGAAAATTCACAAAAGGAAAACCTTTGAGCCAAAAGGCTTCCATACCTGGATCCCCAGTGGAGTCGCATCTTATCCCCGATTTTTAGGGATAACTAGGAGATCATGTCTCGAGGCCCACAGGTCTTAGGCATGGATTACCGTGAGAAGGATTGACCTAAGCATGGCCCTGGAGGGCCCATCCTTTTCTTCTTCCATCAAATTTGTCTTGTCAAGAGAAGCAGCATCCATCACCATCGGCTTGGGCTTGTATCGAAAGAGGTTCTTTCTCCATGAGGTAATTGGTCCAGGTATCATGGTATGTGTCACTTTTGATCATTGAAACCTTTAAATATATGCATATGATTCCTTTTATCTATAACAAATTCTTGGATCTTACATTATCCCACTTGCCCATGCTTGGGGAGATTGACAGGGTTCCCTAGCAAGCCTGTGCCCATAGGTATTGGTTTTCCACTGGGAAATTTCTGAAAATCCATCGTCCGCTTCCATCATAGCAGCATTGTTTCATCTTATCTCCCGCTCATTTATCCCATTCCCCTTGTCTGGGAATTGTATTGACCTATTTGTGGGACTGCACCTTATCTCGTGGGAAGAAGGGGCTAAAGGCCCAGAAGGTAAAAGCAGCTGGTAAAAGACAAAAGCCTAAAAATGAAACCTCAAGATGCTTCACCCAGGGATCCCCGAGAAGGAAATAAAAGGCCTCTCAGCAAGAAACAAAAGGGACCCAAAAAATAACAAACAAGATCTAGTCAGAGGATAGGGGGTCTCACCACGAGCCATCCTATTAGGTTCATGGGTACCTAACAGTATGACATTGACACCATCTGGTTACCACGCCAGGGCAGTGACCTTTGGTTGCATGGCCAAGGGAAAGGGGGTCTCATCACAAGCCATCCTTCTCATCTCTGTGAAAGTACTTGTGGGTAACACTGTCAGCTCTGGTCACCATGC